>JALPQI010001537.1:0-140341 GCA_025490895.1 Thaumatotibia leucotreta
TAATAATTAATAACCACCCATGTAACCCATTTTCATGCAATAAATGAATTTTGAATTTGAATTTGAATCGGAGCATAGTTTGCCTTTTCTGGACGTGAAGGTGATAGGTCGAGATGATGGTTCTTTGGCGCACACTGTCTATAAGTAGGAAGCCCACACACACTGACAGGTATTTGAACGCTCTGTCTCACCACCACCCCCGGCAGCTTCAGTCTGTGGTTAATTCTCTAAAGAACAGAGCACATGACCTTTGTGACCCTGAATTTCTGGAAATTGAGTTATCGCACGTTCAGGAGGTTCTGAAGAGAAATGGCTACATAATGAACAGACGGCAACCCAGACAAATACCGAGGAAAAAACATTCAGATGTTGCGAGGCGACCAGCATTTTTGCCTTATGTCAGGGCTGTAACGGACAAAATAGGTACGCTTTTGAATAAGTATTCCATACCAACCGTTTATATGCCGTTATCAAAGGTGGCAGGGTATCTAAGGTCGCCTAAGGATGTTTTACCTTATCACACACCAGGCGTTTATATAAGATCTATTGTAGCTGTGGTAGTTCCTATATTGGGGAAACTAAACGCACCATAGCGGAAAGGGTCAAGGAACATATCACAGCTGTTAAAAAGCGTCAAACGAATAAGTCTGCTGTGGCCGAGCATTTGTTGGAGTCTGGACCTAACCACTGGATTGAGCTCATCATAGCCGAAAAGTACGTGAAGCTATTGAAATTAAGAAACATCGGAATTTCAATTAAAATGAGGGGCAAGGAATCTCATCCGCGTGGAATCCCGTGATTTACAAATGTAAGCGTGGTGAAACATCCATTTTAAAGCCATTGGATGTTGTGAGTGTTGTATGTAGACCTAGTGACAACCCTAGCCTAGAAGTGAAAAAATCTTAATTGTCGTTACAAAACTGACATCGAAGATAACTTTTTTGTGAGAGTTAAGCTAATTGGGTGTCCCTAGAAGTGAAAATGCCCGGATACCAGCCGTACTGATAGTTGCGAGACTTGCGAATGCGCAGGCAAATGCGGGGTGTGCGGGCGGGTGAGCCGCGGCGTGACCCCGCGGCCCCCGCGGAAGGAAGTTCACAATTCCTTCCGTTCAGGCCACGCGGCTCACCGGTGAGCCTTTTAATGAAACTCGAGTTTTTATGACGTTTAAGCTAGTATATCTGAATCTATTTTGCTAAATATAACATTCTGCATCCAAAATGACCAAAATCTGATTTTTGAGAAAATAGCCCATTACTCGATTTCACCATGGCCTCAATGGAAATATCGTGAAGGCTCACCGGTGAGCCGCGTGGCGTCCAACGTGTTAATATATTTTGGACCGTTGTTGGTAGCGTTTGGATTGTAGTGAGGTAGTTTACGGTACATAAACATATTCCCTCCAGTAATTCATAGCCAGAGATCGGACAAATACTCGTAATGTGCGTTATTGCTCGGAATAATATGGACATGACTCCAAAGTTGATTAAATGAATAATCAAACGAATAATTTCTTGAAATTTGGTTTTGAAGCTTTGAGGCAAATATTCACAAACGTGTTCATAGTTACCGGTGTGTAAATAGGTAATTTTCTGAAAATGATTAAATGATTAATTATTCAATCAACTTTGGAGTCATGTCAATATTATTGCGAACAATGACGCTCATTTGTCCGATCTCTGCTCATAGCTCATATGTACTGTCGGTATCATTTATTTTGATAATAGGTACTCGGCCGAGCTATCTTTGAATAACTACGGAACCCTACACTGAGCATGTCCTGACATGCTCTTTGCCGGTTTTTGTTAGCCTATCTTGTGCCTCACAGCACGGCCATTGTTCCTCCCAGTCCTTCCCGATATCGTCACTTGTCATAATTTTTTGTCACACCCATTCGAAAACGGGCCTTTTCTTCCCCGCTGGGAGGGATTAAAGTGGCACTTTTCTGTTCAAGGACTTTCTATTTCCAGCCTAAAAAAATACAAATATGAAAATAAACAGTACCTTCATAATTGATAAAAAATTCTTCACAATCGATTATTTGCATAAATATTAAATATGTGATATATTTTTATTTTTCTCATAGGTGGTGTGAAAAGCAGTATGTGTCACATGGTATCAAAATTATTTTGTCTTGGGCGTTAACGCTTGAATCCTTCAGTACGCTCAGGATTCAATGTACCCCCACGCCGGAAATATACCATTTTGATCCCTTGTGACCCAATCTACTATTGTATAATATCACCGCTAAACTTGTTAATCTGACAATTTAACCTCCGTTTTGCTGGCGAAATTCATTCTTAAACACTGCACTTCATCTAGAATAATCAACAGATAAAAAAATTGACTTCAATCGATTTCTCAAAGATCCCGTCATCAGACCCCGACTTGGTGTCAACCTATTGTGTAAACCTTTTTAAAAGTGTGTAAACCTTTTTAAAAGTCGATTAAAAAGGAGTTATCAGAATGTCCGTCACTCTGTTCTAGAATGCATGACGTCAGAGCAAGGCTAGCTGAAGTGTGGGATAGCCTGACTAGGGCTACCACCCGTAGGTACTATAATATCGTACTATATTTTACTCGAATGTACTATATTATACACAAAACCAATATAGTACGTAAAATACTATATTTTTATTACTTCTTCAGCAGCTTCAATTTTGTGAGTGCTTGGAATTTGGAAACGGACCGAATGCGCGTAATTCGCGGCAACTAAACTTTGACTCTCAATCTCACACTGACAAGTTGAACAGTTATACTTGTTTTCCTCAATTTCGCTATAAGTACATTTTTTTTACATTTTCATAAAAATACTATTATGCCTAAAAAAAAAGTTGGCAACCCTAAGCCTGACTCAAGCCTTCTTCCATGGTCAAGCAATAAATTAAAAAAAAAACCCAAGCCTTCTGCGGTCTATGTCATCCCTTAAGCTCTTAATTTAATTTCTAGTTTGCCTCAAAATGTTACACTTAATCCCGGAACATACAGCATGATGTATAATTTCGCGCTCGGCCTAGCGGGAGTGTATTTAAATGCCAACAGCTATCGCATAAGCCGGCTTCCAGAACGGAAAACACTCGCGACCGCCACACTATGTATATCAGCAGAAGGGTAATTGGGTAATTTGCAGTAAATGTGTACCTTTTAATTTTTATATGCGATCATGGACTGTACACCATTTTACTCGGCATCATGCGTACTTTACAGTTATGAAACAAAAAAAGTACGTCTCTAATGTCACAAATAAGTACATAAATTGAAGTTACTCAGTTTCGTTACTCCCATAGTAAATGTATGAAACGAAATGTAACGAAACTGATAAAAAAATCTTAAATTCATTACAGAATTTTAAATAAAATGGTGTATTACAGTCCATGATCGCATATAAAAATTAAAATGTACACATTTACTGCAAATAAGTCAATTAACAAACGGCCTTAGTTTTACAAAGTCTACCTAGACTAATTATTCGTATTTTCAGTTACCGCGTTACACTATTTCAACCAATTATATAGCATAATTATATCAATTTAATTATATCCCATCACTCGTAGACCATGAACTGTTTACTTAATAGATTATAAGTATTTTATTGTTACTTATTGTTCTGCTGTTTCTGCAATAATGGAAGATGAAGAAATTACTATTTAAACAGTTCGAAACGTCGGGATGTTTTTAAATTTATTAATAAATGCGATATAATCCGTTAAAATACTTTTGATTAATTATTAAATTATGTGATCCCATCACGCTGTTTAATTTAGGGTAGATAAAAGAAAAAAGCTACTTGATATTTTGTATTTTATTGAATATACCTGTAATTATTATAGATATCGTTGCATTGTACAAGGTTAACCTTACCGATCCTGTGGTGCAGTGATAGGCACGTATTACTTACTAATCGTTGAATTTCATTGAATCGCTGTTAATAGTAGTGGCGAACTGTGTAACGAAACCGTTCATAGAAATATGCACCTTTTTTATTATTTATGCGGTTAAGGATAATTGTGGTGGTAAGATTTGCTTAAGCAACATATGGATGTAGTAGCTGAAATACAATTGATGAAAACACATTTTAGGACATCGAATTCCGTGGTACGAAACATCTTGACAGCTAGGGACTTCCTATGTCGATATACTCATTTATCGATACTTGTTCTAAATACTAGTGATCACACAAAGGTTTGCTTATAAAATATTTTTTATTTAAAGAGAAAGATTATATAATAAAATAACAGCATTTTTTTTCTTTTTTTTTTAAATGTTTTTAAAAGTTATAAATATATAAATTTCTCCTGTTTCGGTCTTCACCGACCGAGTGGCCGAGCGGTGCAAGCAGGCATCAGCCGCGAAAGCTGAGCACATGGGATCGATTCCCACCTCGGTCGTTGGAAACCTTCGGAAAACTTTACATACAATATTGGTCGGAGGTACCTCCTATTCGCATCTCCCATAGAACAACTATGAGAGATGGTCTTTTTGAGTTAGCACGGCAGTATAGACGGAGATTTTTTTTGGAATTAAGGCACTTTGGAATTAAGTTCGCCTTTTGTAAATTAAGGTTATATTTTTTGTATAATAAAAATTAAATAAATAAATAAGCATACAGTGAGTGTTGTGTTGAGGCTTCTGTTTTATTCATACTGTGACATAGCGATTTGCCATCTCGCTGTCACAGGTTGAAATTCACTGAATAGCTGAGCTTCATTAATACTGAAGTACGGTCGTTAATTAAAATACAACGATATAACTCTGATAAACTTACGAAACCTCGTATCTGCAAGACTCACTTGATGCAAAAAACACCCGTATTAAGAGTGAAATAATCACCAAATTAAAAATTAAAAAAATCGACTTCAACCAATTACTCCAAGATCCCCGATTTGTTCTGGTTTTCTCAAATCCTGATTTTTTAATGCAAATTCTTGTAAATGAATGAAAATTACCAAAAGCGCCATACATGTACCTATAACATTTGAAAAGATCCCTCGATTTCACCAAGACCCCAACTTGGTGCCAACGGGACCATCTCAGGGTTATGTAATGTATACACGTTCGATCACAAAAAAAAATTAAAAATCATGATTCTGGAGAATGGAGCATTCTATCGGCTGTCCCGTACAAACGCGTATACATTTCGATAACTTGGATTTTTTTCCGATTTATTAGTTACTATATATATTTTTGAGCAATTTTTGACTTATTTAGTCACGAAAGAGAACTTCGATGAACCCACAATTTCGAGACAAGTCGTGTTCGTACGGGACATCGGTGGACATTTTCGTGGAATGCACCAGATATCGGGTAATATACATACAAAAAAAATATTCAGTCGAATTGAGAACCTGCTCCTTTTTTTGAAGTCGGTTAAATAAGGTGATATTTCCATGAATTGATAGCTCTATATCCGAGGTTGTGGAAGTATGGAGACGGTAAGTCATGTATCGGATGTGGTGATTACCAGGGTGCTTAGACAAGTTGCCAACCGCTACCTAACGCTTAATCGTCAATCGTAAACGAAAGGCAGTTAACTGTCTTTGTCGCACTAATATGAAAGAGTGACAAAGAGGGAAAACTACGATACGCTACTAAGCGTTAGCGAATGGTAACTTAGCTAAGCACTCTGACCTACTACCGCGAAAATCGTCATTCGTAAATTTCGAGGATTTTTCTCTGTCACTCAAACGAAGGCGCCATTAGAGTGAGAGAGACAAATCCTCAAAATATATAAATTTCGTTTTTCACGGTAGGGCCGCGGGTTCAATTCCTGGGCCGAGTACACGTAGTTTTTCCTATTACTAAAGTCTACCTCATGGTTCATAAGACAAGATTTCGCTATCTATTATGGTTTCCAAAACCTCCATACTGACCTATTTGGATTGATCACCCTGTATATCATCGCTTGATACTCATAACAGAACCGTTCATTGAGCTTAGTGTGTTAATAATTATCAGTTTATTATTAAAGAACGACATAAACTTAAAACAAACAATATAAGGACTTAACTTAACTATCTATAAATAAAAAATTGGCCTAAATCGCCGTCAGTGGGCAAGGTACCCAGAAGGCTGGCCGCATTCCCCCGTTGTATAGCTATACTCAAACGCTGTGCAAGGTACTGGCCAGCCCTTTGGTCGCCTGAGGTCTCTATTAGGCGAGCCGCTAGATCTTTAAAAAGTCCATGTGCACTTGGCCCCTATGGCCCCAAGGTCTCCACACCAAACGTCGCAAATATGTAGCTGGTTCCTAAAGCAGCATATTTGCGGCGCTTGAGAGTGTGTTAATAGATTTGTGTCTGATTTTTCCATGATTTAAATTTCAACAATTTATAGGGTGACTGAACTTTTTTTTGTCTGTTATTACCATTTCGGTCACCGGAGTCACGTTGATTTTATGCAAAATTGTGCTACTTAAGTTATGACGACAATAGCTAAAGCTAAAAGACATTATTTTTGCAAAAAGGAACTCCGTCAAATGCCTGAGTAAAATTACAAGAAATTATTGATTGCAACAATTACTAACTTTGAGAAATAACATAATCTTCTAAAATATCTACAATGTTTAAGGTTCATTCTCTTTACATGCCATAATTTTGAGACACCCTCTGTATTGTTAGCATTTTCATATTTTGTAATATCCTTTTTATATATGGTCACCCCGAGGCTATTTATTGTTAGATTTAGGGAGAAGATATTGCGGTCACAAGTTATCTGTCATAATAATTTGTATCATTGTTAATAAAATAGCAAGGCTAATACAGTGTACCAACATTGTAGTTGCCATTGTGACAGTTCTCATATCCCGCCATAATGTGCATTTTTGGCGCGTAAAGTCAATTTATGTTATCTCTGTGTGACTACTTTTTTAGCGACGCTCAAGTGTTCTTTTGTTAACTTGTTTTAATTAATTAAAACTGTACGAATATATTACGATTTATCAATTAAAAGCAGCCCAAGGATTCCCTAGAGCTTGGTCCGCGAGGTGGGCCAACAAATCAGAAGTGGTACGAGCTGGGGCAAAGTGCCCCTAAAGCCGGCGCCCGCCTACTTTGTTGAAGAAGTTTTTCTTAAATTTGGAGCTAAGGTCAGAGAATTCCATATGTTTTCTTCTGTTTTCACCGTATTACGGCGTTCAGAATAGCGATTGTTCACTAACAGGGCTGAAGTTTATAAATGTGACATGGGCATAAGGAATACTAACCTATATGAGCATGCTACATGTGTTTGGCGTGTTGTGAGTGTATGCATTAATTTTTTTTTGGATCGGGACTGCTTCTACTGACTACTCTGCAATAGCTGATAATGTTCACTTAAGCGTTTCGACAGAAATCGGAGTACATATTAAGGAGAGGACAAGTGAAATACTTCAAAGTGGGTTACTTATACTGAAATGTTCAAGTGAAATAATTAATTCATGTACTAGTGAAATATTCAATTATATTTTATAGTCCTCTTTTTTTCAAGTTGGTTCTTAAATACTGTAATATTTATTGATCAATGTTAACTTTACTGATCTTTGCTCTGAGTTGCTAGCTTTAACTTTTCTTCAAGATTTAATTTCCTAAGTCAAATTAAAATATGGGAAGACCTCATAGCCGTAATAGAAAACGTGATAGAAGTAATAGAGAGTCAAGTAGTAGTAGTGTAGAAAGTCACCATAGTCATAATCATAAAAGTAGATCCTATGATAGGGCACACAAACACAAGCATAAGAATAGGAGTCAAGGTAATCATTCATCTCATTTACATAGTTGTTGCCATAGAACACAAACACCAACAATACCATTTTCTATGGCATCTAATAATTTTCCCGTTTCACATAGTATGGTGCCAGACTTTGACCCAAATGATAATAGTCAAACCATACTTACTTGGTTAACAAAAGTAAATGAATGTGCCCAGATATATGGTTGGGATGACCGACACATTTGTCATTATGCATTACCAAAATTAGTTGGCTTAGCAAAGAAATGGTACCAAGGACTGCCTTCAGTTCTGTTCACATGGGCTGAGTGGACAGAAAAATTAAAAGCAGCTTTTCTAGTAAATGAGAATTATGGAGATCTCTTGACAAACATGTTAAAATTACGTTGCCAGATTGGACAGTCATTAGAAAATTATTACTATGATAAAATGGCATTAATAAACAAGTGTGAGATATCAGGCCGTAAAGCAATTGGTTGCATAATACATGGTATTGATGATAAATTTGTCAGAATGAGTGCCGGTGCATGTATGTTTGGAAAACCTGAACAGTTATTAAATTATCTGCGCACTGTTTCTCAAAGTGATATGAATAATCCTATACAAGACAAAAATATGCCACTGAACCAAGTTATTCATGGTCAAAATAAAGCAAATGATACAAACACACAGTCACTCAAATGTTTTAATTGCAATGATATTGGACATATTAGCATAAAATGCACCAAGCCTCTAAAAAAATGTACTTACTGTTTTAAATTAGGCCATGAAACCATAGATTGTCGCAAAAACGCAGGTTCAAGTAGCAATAATGATCATATTTTTAATGAAGAAAACAATAAAACAGTGTAATGCATTAATTATAAAATTACTACCTACAAGTGCCAATGACAAATATTGTTAATCCATCTTTATCAATAGACAACAATGTCACGCATATGTAGACTTTGGTAGCCGTAGCACTTCGATAAGAGAAAGTGAAGCTCATAAGTTACTAACAGATTGGGAATTGTGTGATTTACCAATATTGCAAGGATTCGGAAATTAATTAGTTAAGCCAATAGGTAAGAGCCGAAATAGCTCAAACATAGAAAATTATCTCAAAATGTGTTGGTCCTTATGATCGGTATGAAATAGAAAATACTCCAATCACCCGTAAGCAAGGCAGTAAAGCGTACAAAGGCACTTATGCAGTAGATAAGTTGCACCCTTGATACAGTAATGACGTTATTTCTAGTGAGTAGTGGTAGGTATGTGAAAATGTAGTTTGTTAATTGTTATCTAATTGAAGAGCTGTTTATATAAAGTCATATTAAGAAAAATAATAGAAAATTATCTATTAGAGCAAAAATATAATAATAATAATGATGTTGTAGTAATTGAAAGTATAAAGAAAACCTTCCAGTTCAATATTGAACTTTTAGTTTCTATTAGTAAATTGTTCTATATGATAACTAGAGAAGAGAGTAAAGAGATTGACATGACTACATTTTTAGATTTCTTAATGTATCACTGCTTGCATTCCATATTTATGTGATTATGTGACATACAATTGATATTAAAATTGAGCTTTATGACATAACTGAAAGTATGTAGTACAATATCTTGTAGTGAGAGCCAAAGTTTATGATATTATTTAAGAGTGAAAATTAAATATACAATATATATAACTTGTCAAAAACTAAAAGAGAGACGTGTGAAGTTTGTTTTTAGAATACATAAATACTTCTTTATATTGAGTTGATATTGATACAAGTGTACTTTAACCCCAGTGAATTTACATTGAAGTGTGAAATTATAAATGTTTAGGATGCAAATTTAAGTAACAAGAGATTGTTTATTATATACAAAAGTGAGTCATTGCAAGTTTTGTAATGATGAAAAATTAGAGTGAGTACATGGTATGTACATTTAATAACAGTGAATAATTGCAAGTAATTATACTGAAGTCATTTATAAAATGAAATAGAGAGTCAATTATATGTGAATAGTTGCATTGATGTAGTTTATTATACTGCCGTGCAATTCCTAAACCACAGTAACTGCCAATTTTCCGATTTTTGGTTTATTGGTGATCTATAATCAGCAAATCAAAACGCATAATCCCAATCGATCGGTTTTTAATTTGGAAAACTGGAACATGGAAACTCGAAACCCCAAAAGCAGTAAGTGAGTAGTTTTTCCTGCACAATGCAATATAAAACGCAGTAAAATGGTCTACGGCTACGGTTTTTGGGCTGATACTGACTAAAACGCAGTACATTAGTAGATTTTCATGATTTTTAGGCTGTAAACTCATAGTATCTCGTTTATAAAGAAACTAATTAAAACACAGTATACAATTTTTATGCTAAAAGTGTTGTACTGCGTTTCCAATTTCATAGATTAATATGCATAATTACTAGTTAAGACGCAGTAGGAATAAAATAACGATATTTAAAGTGGTACACTACTGTTCAAATAAGTATCGTATTGCCATCTAAACTGCAGTAACAAGTTCATTCATGTACAGATTATGCTGTATGTTGTATTACTTTCAATAGCAATTATACTAGCTAAAGGACAGTAGCACCCCAAGGGGCTGCAGTTGAGGCAGTATTTTTATGTTATAATTTGAATATTTTAACTGCATTTAGACGTTTATTTTAAGTAGCAAATTCGAGTTACGAGTAGTTCCATCTCGGACGTCCCTTGAAGAGGGCTTATAGTGATATCCTTAGAATATCCTGTTTAAGGTAGTAAAATAATTCTTACCTGTTTACAATTTAAAACAACCAAGGTGTCGTCTGTTGATAACCGAATAAAAACTTATATAGTTAAACACATAAAGGTATTATTACCTAATTATTAGGTTCTTAAAAGACAATTATACGAATACCGCCAATACGGGTCAATAATCGAGTATTTAGAAATTTACCTGTTTTGGGATTCGATACGATTGCTACATACTTTTTGGTTTAAGTTTCTTATACGGTAATTTCAGATGCATTTAAAAAATTACTTTATGATAGTTTAAATTCAAAGCTAAACATAAAATATAAATACATACTTTAACATAAAATGTAAATTCTTAATAATTTCTTTAATGAATTGCTACATAAAATATATACGGTACTTATTATTAAATTAGTCATGGATATTTAAGGGACGTTAATTAACATCAAAACAATTAACTTTCACTAAAAATTAAAAGAAAACATTTACCGAACAAAAAAGAACATTATAATTTAATTTCTAAATAATCATCCCCTATGAAATATCCTGTAAAGATGTTTTCTCAAACTTGCTACGGAATGTTGATGTTACTTACGTTAACTTAAACCTGGAAATACTATGTATCCGGTGTCATATGCTAAGATGATATGTAAAGAGATTTCATGTATTTATTTCACACCTAGGACTGCAAACAAACTGTCTTTTGTTTTGAAACGTCAAATTGTGACACTAGGTCTTGACATTCAGCCACAGAAAAAAAAAAATAACCTAAGAACTAATGTCTATACCAACAGGTAAAAGAATACCTCAAACAGATTTAAAAAAAAAGTTAGGCGCGAATGTTTTTTTTTAATGTTGTACGATACTGTACTATTGGTTTATTTACAAATCAAATAGTGTGGTTCGGCGAAATCAATTCATTTTATTTCATGGCAAGTTTGAGAAAAGCACTATACAAATCTCGGCGAGAAACAGGGTTACAGGCCGCGTATTCCTATCTGGCCTCAGTTCCTTCGGCCAGATATATCTACTTGGCCTGTAACCCTTTGTTTCCCGTCCTCTATAGTAATGTACTATTTCTCAAACATGCAATGAAATGTTGTAGTTACGTGCCTAAAAAGCGACCGGGAAGTACCCCGTTGCCGGCCTAGGCCGGCAAGTGCCTCTTTTTTAATTTTCATTTGACATAGGGTTGTGACCTGGCATCTTGGCTTTTAGCCAATAATTATCTGTAAGTAATATTAGTATTAAAAAAAATATTGGCCAATTGTTGCAGTTATAATTAGGTATTTAAATTATATAATTTAAAATATGTACAATAACTACTCAAAATAATGTTTATAAAGCAGTATTATACGGTGCGATCCGTCGGCCCCGATCATCGCATGCGATTAATTGGACCCAACAGACCGCATCGTCTAATGCCGCTTTTTAAAAATAAAAATTTTCACCTTTCAAACATGTCAAACTTAAAAAAAAATGAGGCGTTGGTGTCGTATTTGATTTTTAAGGCAGTATAGCTTAGTGCTTTCGTCTGTCCACAAGGACTAAAAATATTTAAAAAAAGTATTTGACTTTTGTTGTGTTTCAAAGACTTAGTTATGTAGTTGACTTATAATTTCTTAGAATGAAGATTTTTTTTTGTTTCATTTCATTGCATGTTTGAGAAAAGCATTATACATACCTCGGCCATGAAGTGACGGGTTGCCGTCCGAATACTATCCGGCCTCGCTTCGCTCGGCCGTCTACATATATTCGGCCGGCAACCAGTCACTTCGCGGCCTCGGTAGTAATGTACTATTGTTTAACACTGTCTGTCATGGCCTTATTAAAGGCCTCCACAAACCGGCCGGTGGTTCTAGAATTATGACTAAAGAGGTTTCATTTCTTTATCTTATTAACAGGGTGCTTTAACGAAGCAAATTTGTTTCCTGGTTTTCTCCAAAAAAACCTATAACGTGTCATACATAAACATATTGCAGGTGGAGCGGAGTACTATTGTAGTAATAGATCATAATTAATGACAATTTATTCTTTAATAGGGTTTTGCATTATAATATACAGTATTCTAAAGTTCTTTTTGATTTATAACTGACACGAATACGTAAGAAATTATATTTATTAAAATTAATCGTAGAAGTGCTACGCCAAAATCAGTCGTGACCTTACTCATTGAAATCAATGTAAGGCTAAATATAATGTGCCATTTGCTATGACTACAACCGATAATGGTACCTAAAGTTGATTGTTATTTCATTGCTTAAGAAAATGTGGTAATAAACCTTAATTTTTGTATTATTGACGACAAATCCCTAAATAAACTGCGTTTTCCAAGTAACTTTTAAATCGTTTTTTACTTCCTTCTGTGTCTCACATTGGCATGAAACTTGGTAAGCGTGTTTGAATATCTTAATAATAAAATGATGTTATGCTGTTACAAAGTTTTGATGTATTTTAATTACTTTATTTAAAAAAAACTATATTTTACTGCTGTGAATGAAGTTCGTAGCACGAAAATTCAATCAAAATACTAGTTAAATTACAGTACACTAGTCCCTTTTACTGCAGTTTAGCCTGTAAAATGCGGCCTATCTCTATAAAGCACGCAAAATTTGTGCAGTAAGTGGTCATTTTACTGTGTCTTAATTAGTAATTGTTATATTTTTCCATGTTTTTAAAAGCGCAGTACAAACACAGAATTTCGAAAAAACCACATATTTAATTTTAGAAAATGCACAAGCACGTATTTTTTAATTTATCATATTGTATGATTTTAATACTTCATTTTGGACAAAATAAAATCTCAATAACTATCAAATCTTGGAAAATATATAACTTTAAAACTGTTTTTTGCTATTATCTCAAAATCGACTTTTGTCAGTTACTGTGGTTTAGGAATTGCACGGCAGGATAATAAACAGTGAGTCAGTGACATGTGAATTGATGCATTGATGTAGTTTATAAGAAACAGTGAGTCAATGACATGTGAATTCATGTATTGATCTAGTTTATAAGAAACAGTGAGTCAATGTCATGTGAATTCATGCATTGATCTAGTTTATAAGAAACAGTGAGTCAATGACATGTGAATTCATGCATTGATCTAGTTTATAAGAAACAGTGAGTCAATGACATGTGAATTCATGCATTGATCTAGTTTATAAGAAACAGTGAGTCAATGTCATGTGAATTCATGCATTGATCTAGTTTATAAGAAACAGTGAGTCAATGACATGTGAATTCATGCATTGATCTAGTTTATAAGAAACAGTGAGTCAATGACATGTGAATTCATGCATTGATCTAGTTTATAAGAAACAGTGAGTCAATGACATGTGAATACATGCATTGATATATGAAGTAGTGAGACAATTACATGTTCTAAGAGTGAGTTGTTGCAGGTTTCAAGGGAATACCTGTTACAATCTAGTGTGTAAGTTATAATATAATTTTAAAATGTTTTCAATTATTTTCATAGCGCTGCTTCATCATCATCATCATCATCTCAGCCATAAGACGTCCACTGCTGAACATAGGCCTCCCCTCTGGACCTCCACATGTACCGGTTAGATGCAACCTGCATCCAGCGTGTCCCGGCGACCTTCATAAGGTCGTCTGTCCATCTTGTGGGTGGACGTCCTACGCTGCGTTTGCCTAGCCGTGGTCTCCACTCGAGCACTTTTCGACCCCATCGACCATCTGCTCTGCGTGCAATGTGGCCTGCCCATTGCCACTTCAGCTTACTAATCCGGAGGGCTATGTCAGTAACTTTAGTTCGCCTACGGATCTCCTCATTTCTGATTCGATCACGCAGAGAAACTCCGAGCATAGCCCTCTCCATAGCTCTTTGAGCGACTCTGAGTTTAGAGATGAGGCCGATGGTGAAGGACCACGTTTCGGCGCCGTAAGTCATCACTGGTAACACACATTGATTGTAGACTTTCGTCTTAAGGCACTGAGGTATGTCGGACGAAAATACATCGCGTAGTTTCCCGAACGCTGCCCAACCGAGTTGGATTCGGCGGTTGACCTCTTTCTCGAAGTTGGACCTACCTAATTGGACGCTGCTTAGTTTTGTATAAACGTTAATTAAAACAACGCGGAGGCGCGTTTTGTTGCCAGGATTAGCCGAATGTTAGCATTTTCATATTTTGTAATATCCTTTTTATATATGGTCACCCCGAGGCTATTTATTGTTAGATTTAGGGAGAAGATATTGCGGTCACAAGTTATCTGTCATAATAATTTGTATCATTGTTAATAAAATAGCAAGGCTAATACAGTGTACCAACATTGTAGTTGTCATTGTGACAGTTCTCATATCCCGCCATAATGTGCATTTTTGGCGCGTAAAGTCAATTTATGTTATCTCTGTGTGACTACTTTTTTAAGGATGTCAAGCGACGCTCAAGTGTTCTTTTGTTAACTTGTTTTAATTAATTAAAACTGTACGAATATATTACGATTTATCAATTAAAAGCAGCCCAAGGATTCCCTAGAGCTTGGTCCGCGAGGTGGGCCAACAGTATACATATTGTTTGTTTGTTGTATATTGATGGTGACAGTACCGAACTATTTGACTAATTTGGCTGCTATCAAGTATTTGACGCTGACTGTACATAATCGTGTAACCATACAGCGTAGAACTTAAGCTTACAAACTGTCAAACTTATTAAGCAACTTATACTTGAGTGGTAAAGTTAGCTTTATGTCGCTCAAACGTCAGGTACAGTATTTGAATGATAGGTATTATTAAGTCCTTCAAATATATCATACATAATATACAGGGTGTTTTTCTTCATATGCTGTAAATTTAAGGGAAGCTTATTTAGGTCAAATATAATTAATTTCTCTAAGAAACTAGTGTTTTACCACTTACTGTTATTGAGTAATTAAAAAAATAAGTTTAATTACTGAACAAGTGTATTGCAACCTTTATTACGTTCTAATGCTACTTATTTTGACATGTGCCGTCAGTCACCCGAGATAAACCGTTATTTTATTCTTAACCCGGCGGGAGTGTGGCAGGGTATCTCATACCCTGCGTTTGACTTATTACAATATATTTAGAGTTTATTTTTGTTTAACTTTTTTTCACCACACTCTCGCCGGGTTAAGGTTCTCTCACACTTACTATTTCATTTATTATGTATGAAAACAAAAAAAAAACTTTTTTATCGAATTTTCCAAAAGCCGATATACCAGACCACTTCTATTAATGTCCCAAGTAACCAGTCTAATTTAACACAAATCGAAACGAACACCCTGTACATTATGTAACAAAGTATAGAAACATAATTTGCGTTACTTAAACATTAATTATATCAAATTCCAGTCAACATTCACATGACAATACAATTAGGTCAGACGCAGATACCATTGAAAGTTAATTGGATTTTGTTATTAAAATAACTGCTATCATTTAACATCAAATTTCACGCATTGTATTGCAAATAAGATCAGTTTCCATGTGCATTACCAATTAATGTATTATACAATCGTGAGCGCAAAAATATACGATATTGGCTCTAACGTCTCTCCAAATGTCAAATATTTTTTCAGTACTAGTGGTGTTTTTTTTACGCGGTAGTGCGAGAAACCTCCTGTGTCAGCCTCCGTAGCCTAGTTGGTAGTGACCCTGCCTACGAAGCTGGAGGTTCCGGGTTCGAATCCCGGCGAGGGCATTCTTTGTGTATTTATTTATCACAAATGTTTGTTCCTCGGTCATGGCTGTCTATGTATTTAAGTATCTATATGTATCTATCTATTATATATATCGTCGCCTGGTTTTTTATTTTTTATTTTTTTTTTAAACGGTTAATTTCTCGTCAGGTCAAAACTTCGGAGGACCATCTGTACTGACAAAAGTCGCACGATACACGTGCGAAATAGTATTTTATGCAACTCTTGTTTAAGAGAGGTCAAAAAAGGTGAGTGGCTTGGGTAACAATTTGAGGCGAAGCCGAAAATTATTAAAGACGCCACGAGCATTTTTTGACTCAGTTAAACAATGTTGCATACAATACTTTTTCTACGACCACACATTTATTTTTAAATAAAATTGTAAATTTGAGGAATATTCTTAGTCAAACACGATTTTATTAATCATCATGATCGGACGGGAGACCTCAAAATTAAAAAAGAATGCTTGTCCATGGTTGACTATTCATCAGATTTTTTTTAAATTAGGTCATCGCCATGTATTTCATTAAGTCTTGTATACACGAGGTGTCTTAAAATGCAAAAAAGGCACTGCGTGTAAACCCGAATGCGTTTATAGGGAATAGACAATAATAGACTTATCTTGACATCTGTAAGGTAGGGGCTTGATGGTGTATTCACGACCATGTAAATGACAAATAAAAGTACGGAAGTAGAAAAAGGAAATTAATAACTCGTGTCGATTTAAAACAGTTTCTTCGGTCGTGTTTTAATTTATCGCCACTCGTTTCGAACTACATTTTTTTCGCATTTGTATTGTAAGTAATGTACTATAACCGCCGGTTATTAACCGGTCTTTGTAGAGTAAATATTTTGAATTCAGTCTTTGATTTCTTTTTAAGCAAGAGGCCTGTTTCTGAGCCTGATAATACAAAATGTGTTTTCACATCACCTATTCGAATACGGGTATTTTCTTCCCTGCTACGAGGCAAATTGGTACTTTTCTGTTCAAGGACTTTTTATTGCCAACCTAAAAAATTATAATGAAATATGAAAATATTCATAATTGATGAAAAATTCTTCAGAATCGATTATTTGCATAAATATTAAATATGTGATATATCATTTATTTTTGTCATAGGTGGTGTGAAAAGCAAGCAGTATGTGTCACACGGTATCAAAATTATTTCGTCTTGGGCGTTAACGCTTGAATCCTTCATTACGCTCAGGATTCCACTTTAGAATCCCTCCCTACGGTCGGGATTCAATTGTGGAATCCGTCGCTCCATTCAGGATTTAGTATACACCCACGCCGGAAATATACCATTTTGATCCCTTGTGACACAATCTACTGTTGCAAGGGGGTCAGTAGCCGTAACGTTAGGTTTTACTCGATACGATATAGCATGCATAGAGCGAGCGCGATAGAATGTATTACTTATAGAGAAAAACCTAACGTATCCTTTACTTTCCAACTCATGGTAAGGCTATTTTATAACTATGTCTTAGACTGTATTTAACTTCAACTGAGTTTCAGTTTTAGATATGTGTTGGTAAATACATTCTTACAGTAAAATTAAAAACTAGAGCTAAAATCTACATAAACCTAAAAATTACTGAAAAATATTACAAAAAGAAGTTTAAATTTAATTAAATTTATAAATAAAAAACGTGCTCTAGCTCAGTGCCTTGCGGCATGTGTTTAGTATTTTGACTTACTTTTGTAAGTTCACCAAAAGTAATGTAGAAGATAGAATATATGTCGGTGTAAAACTTAATACCTATACAGGTATACTCCATTTCAAATAGCATGGCCCGATGCCACTTCAAAGTTGTATGTGGCATCGGGCCATGGTATTTGAAATGGAGTATAGTATACCTGATACTGTGCATGTTTGCTTACCTACGTTACGATAATGTACACGCAACAAAGCAACTAGTAAGAGATTCCTTTCAATTTAGCTTATCTATCACTTTACTTTGACAAAGTTCCCGAGTGGCTTAGGATCCCAATTGGTTGACAGTACTGAGTACAGTCTACATCATCGAATATCGCCACTAGCTTTGACACCGCGTCAAAATCTTTTTCATTTAGCTTGGCTAGTCGGGTCAAAGGGAATCTCCAAAATGATTCCGCTCGTTTTTGGTTCTAACCAGAGAGCTTTGGTTATATTTCGTGGAATACTATTTATCTTGTTGGCTATTTCATACCATGTCAATGTTGTACGCGTAGATTTATATGAGATTGAATTAGGAGTGGAAGTATTCACAATATTTGGCAAGGGAATTACATCGTTGATATAGTTCAGGAAGGTCACAGGCCTATGTAGCCAGTTCGATTCTTAAGACGATGTTCGCCAGACTTGATTTAGAAAAGTTGATGAACTATGAAAAGTCAAAAACTGGCAACATATCGTAGATTCGACGCCAAAAATATGTTTACAGAATAAAGTAATGGTTTGATGTGAAAACTACCTAACTATGTACACGGTATTTTTTTTGAGTTCGAAAAGGATTTATATTTTATTTTAATTAATTTATATTTAGGTCAAAAATAATCAATTTCTCTAAAAAACTAGTGTCTTAACTCTCACTGTTATTGAGTTATTAAAAAAATAAGTTTATGACTGAAAAAGAGTACTGAAACCTTTATTACATCCTAATGTTTCCTAGGCACTGGTCTCACCGCGAGCTACTAAGCTATGAACTATCGGCTATAAACACGAACAAAAGATACGCACTCCCGTGTAAAAAAAGAGACACAGCGAGACTCACCCGGCGGTGATAGCTGATAGCTGGGCAAGTATCGCCGTGTCTCTTTTACACAGGAGTACGTATCTTTTGTTCGTGTTTATAGCCGATAGTTCATAGCTTTGTAGCTCGTGGTGAGATCAGTGCCTTATTTTGACGTGTGCCGTCAGTCACCTGCTTGCCATTTCAATTATTATTTATTATATACGAAAACGGATTTTTTTTACAAAATTAACAAAAGCCGATATACCAGGCAACTTCTATTATTGTCCCTAGTGACCTGTCCAGTTTAACGGAAAGATAAAAAAAACACCCTGTAAATTTTGATTTAACACATAACGATAGATAGTATAGTTCTTAACTCTGCTGTAGCGGAACACGCATGGTACTTGCACATCTCATTTCCTTCGCTTTTGATAAAGCGAGGTTACTGGTACAAGGTTGCCGTGTGGTGACGGCAGCAAGAATACATTTGTCACCACCTCAACTCCTGCGGGTGTCGTAAGAGTCGACTAAGGGATTGAAGTGTCGCTGACTATTCTACAAGATTGATGATGAGCTGCAGCGTCATCATAGTGGACACATTACTGTGATCGCCAATCCACTTGCCCAGCGTGGCGATTATGGGCTCCTAACGCGTCTCTACGCATAGTTAATAGGAGAGGCCTACGTCCAGCAGTGGACTAACGTAGACTGATGATGACTGGTACGAGGAAAGTGCTATTTGCCACGGAAGATACTCGAAGCGATTGAGATCGGACGTCGCCCAAATTTCAATCAGGACAGGGGATGTGCTGTGCCAACGGCATGGAAGCAGGTAATAGGTATTTCGTCTTAACCTTTTCGAAGCCAAATCAAATACAAAAGCTGTCACTAAGACGCCACGTCAACAAAATGTCAAAACTGAATTACTTAAAAAAATTCAGTTGCGTGGCGGTTTATATTGCTCTGTGGACCATGACTTATATATTGGTCTTTGGCGTTGAACCTGCGGTGCCAATATATCAGTCGTTGGCGTCCTAAAGGTTAATGAGAGTATTAACAGTGACAGTTTTGTGGACTCGGCGAGCTCGGTGTGCTTATGGTCTGTCGTGTTTGGTGAAGCAAGCCTGCAGTCGGACATGACATATATCACAACCCGCCCAGCTATGCTATTCCCTTATTCACACATTCGACGCTGCGTTCGTCAACGCTCCACGTGAGACAGCTTTGTCTAAAATCCTAGCTGTTTTATTTGACATTAGGAATCGAGGCTGTGAGCGAGGTTGTGGGCGAGTTCGTGGCTGTTTTTCGTTAGAGAATACGAAATTCGTACATTAAACGTCAAACTCTCGACGCAGTGTAATTCCAGCTCATGCCGCATTCGTCGCCGAGCGCTAGTGTTGTTTAAACTCTCTCTCTCTCTCTCTCTCTCTTTCTCTGTCCCTGGTCCCAGCTCGTTAGTTGGGGTCGGGCCTCCTTATGGCTCGGCGCCAGGACGCTCTGTCCCGGGTTGTCGTGGTTAGTGACAGTTGCTTGTTGTTTAAACTACATTAGTGAATACCATTTTTAGGCTCGACGCTGCCGCAGCGCTGACAGCAAGGTGGTTTCCTTAGTGAATAACACTGCAGCACGATCGTCAGTACGCGCTGCGCTCTCGAGTCGCGAGGCGTGAACGCAAGATCAGTGCTTGATAATGGAGACCTAGGTTCTCCGAAACATGTCGCGCTTAGTCACTAAATACGCTTGAGTTCAACCGTTTGATTATATTTATAGTAGTACTTGTTATAGCCCACCCGATGAACCATGATCCCTATGACAGCTGTCAGTTCCATACATTACCTGTCAACAATGTCACGTGTTGACAAGTAATGTATTGAACTGACAGTTGTCATAGGGATCATGGTTCCCCGGTCGGCTAATATATTAAATAAATAATAGTAAAAAGTTATGACTAAAATGAGATAACAATCAACTGAACAATCTGTCAATATATTTTATTTCTTTAAGACTTTATTTATACGTGCTATAAATTTCATAATACTATCAAACCAATACATTAAATAAATAAATAAAACAAAATGTAATAATATAATTTGCTCGTATTTCAGGAAACTCGCGGAATAGTGTAGCAGTTCTATTCAGCTAGTTTATATTAAAGGCTTGATCAATTGAAATAGCAAAAGCCTATTCACTCAATTCAAGGCTGCAATTGGCACATATTGATGGGCGAACCGCTTCACGAGTATTTCACTATGTTTGCGTATAGGTTAATCTAATCCATTAATGTATTCGAAAAGGCTATTGAAATTTGCACGGCTTGTTTAAAAGTCAAATTGTTTTCTTTTGTTTTTTTTTTAATTGTATTTTTAAGTCAGCCTCCGTAGCCTAGTTGGTAGTTTGGTAGTAAACCTGCCTACGAAGCTGGAGATATCGGGTTCAAATCCCAGCGAGGGCATTTTTTGTATCAGATATATTTGTTCCTTGGTCAAGGCTGTCTATGTATTTAAGTATCTATATGTAATTATGTATCTATCTATTATACATATCGTCGCCTAGTACTCACATCACAAGCCTTAATTGAGCTTACCGTGGGACTAGGTTGATTTTTAGGGTTCCGTAGCCAAAATGGCAAAAACGAAACCCTTATAGATTCCGTCTGTCCGTCTGTCCATCTGTCACAGCCGATTTACAGAAATTTGGTAAGGATATGTGTTGTATAAACCGCTACAGGATTATGATACTAAATTGTAAAAAAAACCATTGGGGTGGGGGCCCTCCATACATGTAACTGAGGGATAGACATTTTTTTTTCATGTATATAAGCGTGTGGGGTATTAATAGTAAGGTCTTTGAAAATGATTATGAAGGTTTATAAATCTCATTTTTATTTAAGCAAATCGTTTTCGAGATATTAGCTCTCAAAGTCTGAAAAATGTCCCCCCCTCCATTTTTTAAAAATATGCGATTTAAAATTAAAAAAAAATATATGTTATGCACATTAATATTTAAGCTCTATCGACGGTTTTTGGTTTGATTAAATTATACCTATAGTTTTTGAGGTAGGTTGATTTAACTGTATTTTTTTAATAATAAATTGATAATGGTACGGAACCCTTCGCGCGCGAGTCCGACTCGCACTTGGCCGGTTTTTATAAATAAATAAATATCTTGGGACATCTTACACAAATCGACCTAGGCCCACGGTAAGCTCAATTAAGGCTTGTGATGTGGGTACCAGGCGACGATATAATATAATAGACAGATACGTAAATACATAGACGGCCATGACCAAGGAACAAATATTTGTGATAAATAAACACACAAATAATGCCCTCGTCAGGATTCGAACCCGGTACCTCCAGCTTCGTAGGCAGGGTCACTACCGCATTAGGCTACGGAGGCTGATTAATCTCGTTCTATTTTTAGGACAAGTTAAATAATAGCCCAGTGTCCTAAAAAAATGACATTATATTTTTAATTTTTGAACAATATGACGTCATGGGCCGGTATGACTAAATTTTGTTGTCCTAAAAATAGGACGTTGGTCCTTACAAGGTTAAGTGACATAATAAAATACGAGTACGAGTAGAATTTTGTAGTAGAATAAATAATGAACCCATATCATGACAATGTATCGTATTTTCAATACAATAGTTGGAAAATGTAGCTGGCTCTTTTATTTCCTATCAAGGAAATGGAATCGGAGAGATAGTTGAAAACGTTTTCAATTTAGTTTTATATTTTGATTTTATCTGCATGTTTGCGATGCAACTGGGGCTTTATTCGGAATTTTTCATTAGAATATATATTTAAATTATATGAGAAATCTTTTCATTGAGTCCACTCAAGTGAAATACAGATCAAGATAGCATAAAATAACTCGACGGAATGATATTCTAAAATTAGAAACGACCTCCAGGTGTCTTAGCAAAAAATGCACCTCGAAATGCGAGTAAATCTAATAAAATCAATTTAGATGTTAATAAAAACTCGCACGTGGCGCAATGCGTCCTCACGTATTTAATTTTGCCCAAACCGGGACTGAACAAATTAAATAAAGATGTAAATTTCAACCCCAAGGGCAGAAATAGAGCATTAAAATGATATAAGTAAACAATTTGTTCGTTTTAGGCTTTAGTTTATTTTTTTAAGGTAGGTACAAAATTATTTGCTAACGACTCTCATGAAAAAGGGCTACTTACGAATTAAAATTCACATGTAAATAGTACATTTCGATACATGTGCAAAAATTTTTTTTTCGACGAGTGTGAAAGTTGGAGCCTGACTGAAACGAGGGCGACAAACACCCGAGTTAAAGAGAAGTTTTTACATGTGTATCGAAGGAATTTTTTCATAACAAGTGCCTTAAAAAGAGAAATTTACGCACGCGAAGCACACGTAATAGTCACACGGATAACGAGGCAGGAGTTCATTATACAGGGTGAAACATGAGTCGTGAACAATAATACGTTTTTCTAACTCTATAAACAACTAACAATTATATTTCGCACAAGTTACTTAAAAACTGACAAGTTATATATATTTCTTTTGGGTTTACGTTCTTCTATTTTTTGGCTTTAGGATATCCAGAAGGATTTTTAGACAAAGTAATGGAATAATTTAAATTATTTCTTCAAATTGAAGTATGTAATTAATAGCGCCAATTTTGTCACTTCGTGTAAAATTAAATGATATTTATTACATTTTAATGTTTGAAATAGCTTAAATAGCCGTTATCATTTCTAAAAAACACCTTTAAAAATTGAAAAAGCCACAAAAATACATAAAAAAACATGTCTATTTCTAAGTAACTTCTGGGACATTCAATTGTTAGTTGTTTATAGAGTTAGAAAAACGTATTACTGTTCACGACTCATGTTTCACCCTGTATTATGTTTTTCCCTACTACAGATAATTATGCCGTTACCCGATAACTTATATGTACAGTCAAGTGCAAAAATAAGTATCGAAAGAATCCGCTCATAAATATGTTACGACTTTCTTATTACAAAGACTCTTATGCACTGGCACATATTTTTGAACATTTTTGTGTACCTAATTTTGTCTTTTACTAGTATAAGAACATTTTTCTTTATTTAATCTAACCCGGTAAAATGTAAATGAGGCAAGTTTGTTTCTATAATATTAGGTTTTATAATGTTATATTTGACCTGTCCACAGTCCACACTTACTCAACTTTTGATACGTCGGTCCAAAACATATGAAAAAAATTATGAAAATTGGGCTTGTAGAATATTTTTGAGTAAAACTATATCGAACGTAATCGGCCCAGACGTTTGAATAACTACAGAATCCTACACTTACAAAATGGCCCGACGTGCTATAGCCCAGTTTTTCTTATATTAACGATTATTATTTAAAAATAATTTCTATAACTTTTCTGTCTCCAAAGCTGTCTGAAAACGAAGTAGGATAATGAAGTTCCCTCCTATCATATTTTGTAATTCGCCTCGCCATTATTAAAAAACTTTCTTTGTTGATGTCGTCGGCATCAATTCGACTATTCCTTTAGCGATCTTATGACGAGCAGTAGCTATGCTGCGCTTACAAGGCAAGATAGGTCCGTAGTAGAAACAATCATAATCAAATATTCCAGGATACTCAACACCGGGATATTCCACGTCTTCCGATGACTATAATAATATGTATGTCGTGAATTTTAAAGTACGTTAAGTTACAAAATATATAGTCAAATACCTATCTACCTCCCAGTCCTTAAAATAGAGTTTATTCTAGTTTAAGGGCTCGAAAAATAATTTTAATTATACAGCATGGTTACCTAGATATTATGCACTCATTAACTAGTCTAGCACTATATTCGGTTATGGAGGGGACAATATCTGCCTCACCGCCTTTGAGCACCTCACGAATCCATTGCAATATACACTTTTATATTTTGTAATGTTTATTATTATGTGTGTTATGTGCACCAAATATGTATGAATTTACTTAATGTTGCTTCAAATAAAATTAATGTCTATTTTCATCTACTTTATATTTATTTACACGTAAGTAAAATTCACTAAGAGAACATGATATGAAAAAAAATATGGCGGCATAAGATTCCAAAGATACTGTCAAACAGAGTCCAAGAACTTTGGTCCTCCGCGTAAAACGTGATGTCCCCCCTAGCACGCTTCAAAACCGTCCCGTGCACGTTAAAACTTCAATGTTCTTATGTCTTTTTCGATTAGCAAGCGCCATAGACACCTTACCTACCAGATAGAGCAAGTAAATTTAACTTAGGAACGCCAAACCCCAGTTAACAAAACCTGTCAAATACTCGTAAATGTTAGCTCTGTCCTTTTTTGAATGATGATTTCAGAAAAGGATGGTGATAATTTGAACTAAGGAATAGGTTTATTTGACGATTGAAAAATCAGCCCTTAATCCATGCTTAGTAAAATTTGTCTATTATCCTATAACCCTTTAATGGTATTGGCAGTATATTTGCCGTCATATGAAAAACAAAACCAAATCAATTTATAAATATGTAAGGCTCGAAATTAAAAGCTTTGACAGAGCTGTCAAATGGTCAAAGGGTTAAACAAGGATAATTTTGGAAAAAATGTGAGGTACAGTTTCTCAGAGTTAGAATGGTTCTGGATGATGTCTGAACAGAGGTAATTAGTTAGAAGAAAATTGTGGTAAGGGATTCGGAAATTGCAATATGTTTTCACGGTGAGAAATCGTTGGCAGTAATGGATATAGATATATTTCATACCCCCTTATCCATAAACGTCTGCTAACTTAACAAGCCGCTAATAATTGTTTGTCCCTTTTGCTCTTATGGACACATTGTTAAGACCGAAAGGGACAAACAATTATTAGCGGCTTGTTAAGTTAGTAGACGTTTATGAGTAAGGGGGATAGTAGTTAGTGATATTTAGTCAGCGGGTCCGAAGTGAAACTCTAAGTGGCAAAAAAAATTCAAATAATCTTCCGCCTTCACTTTGAATCAAAGCCGGCTTAAAGCAAGTGGGACTTGCCTTTAGCCATTTTTTAAGCTTTGAAATAGCGAATAAACACAAACTTGCAGTGCCCGCCACTCGGCTCCATAAAATTAGGAAGTCATTAATTGGTTTCTTCCAGTAAATGTAACAGAATTTACAAATTTAATAATTGTGTAATGTGCAAACCTATTTATATCTAAAACTTATTATAGTACTCAAAACTACATGAATGATAAAACATTGTTGGAGTAATTTATGCTACAATTATTTTTTTGTTAAGGCATGACATTCAATTACAATTGCTTACTCATGGAGACCTTATAAAATCGCCAAACGTGAATTATATAGTTTTATTCAAATGGTTTATAATACCTACAGGTATCTATCCTGGGATAAACCTTTTATTCGACTTTTGATGTTTCATTTTTATCTGCCGGATGACTAGACTTACGTAACTTTTAGCAGGTTTTCGGTGTATCTTTTCTTCTATTACCTATTGATCTAGATAATAAATATTTCTTTATTTTCTTATCTTTTGTATTACCGCAAAACCTTCGGGGCTTACCTATAATAGACATTGCGGAATCTATAAATAGGGATCTACGATCGACGGCTTAGTGAGAGTGACACGAGAAGAATTCTGTTCTATTTTTCTCTGAGCAGTGTGAGATATTACGGAGCTTAAAATTTCGTTTGATGTTAAAACCGCACATTTATAACGGCAGGGTCCTAAGTAATCGTTCTCTGTTCTGCGGCAATGTTACGCTACGATCGATGTAGCTTTGTTAGACAAGCATACTTGTCTCTTTTATACAGTGTGTAACCATAACCCGAGCTTTTACAAAAATGGTTAATAATACGCATTACTAGCAATTAGCCGTGTGGTGACGGCAATAAGAATACATTTGTCACCACCCCAACTCCTCCTGCGGGTGTCGTAAGAGTCGACTAAGGGATTGAAGTGTCACTTACCATTATTTAATAAAAGATTGTTGATGGGCAGCAGCGTCATCATAGTGGACACATTACTGCGATGGCCAACCCGCTTGCCCAGGCGTGGCGATTATGGGCATTTACCTCCTAATGCGTCTATACGCATAGTTAATAGGAGAGGCCTACGTCCAGCAGTGGACTATCATAGGCTGATGATGATGATTACTAGGAATCGTTTTCAAGTATTAATATTTGACAAATATTTAAATTGACCGTATAATTAAGTTTCTTTCCTCCGATCGATCAATTAACGCGTGTGCTGCTTATTTGTTATACGTTGCGAGTGGCTGTGATCTGTCCTTGTCAAGGCGAATCGGCCACCTGATCTGGCGATGTACCCAGCCCACTGCCACTTAAGTCTGGCAATTCTGAGAGCGATGTCGGTTACTTTGGTCCTCTTGCGGATCTCCTCGTTTTTGATTCGATCACGCAAGGAAACTCCGACCATTGCTCTCTCCATTGCCCTCTTATTGACTTATAATGCTACTTATACTGTTAGGTTAAGGGATTGAAGTGTCACTGACCACTATTTGATAAAACATTGATGATGGGCAGCAGCGTCATCATAGTGGACACATTACTGCGATCGCCAATCCGCTTGCCCAGCGTGGCGATTATGGGCATTTGCCTCCTTAATGCGTTTATACGCAAAGTTAATAGGAGAGGCTTACGTCTAGCAGTGGACTATCATAGGCTGATGATGATGATTACTAGCAATCGTTTTCAAATATTAACACTTGATAAATATTTAAATTGATCGTATAACTAAGTTTCTTTCCTCCGATCGATCAATTAAAACATGTGCTGCTTATTTGTTAAACGTTGCTAGTGGCTATGATCTGTCATTGTTAAGTCCAAATTAATGAGAATTTTAAAATTACTTTTGAACTAGTTTCTCGATTACCTTTTCTTATAAAGCTAATTACTTTTAAAATTTGAATTTTGAATCAAATAATTCTCACGGTTTGGTTAAAATCGCATTCCTTGGTTTCAATAAGAGCCTGTATCATGGATACACACCGTATGAATGTGAGACAAGTAGCATATGTTACTTATACTGTTAGGTTAATTCGCCACTACTTACCCTGAGCTGCCACAGCGTTATTATTTAGTTACCTTCTATTCAGCTAACTCACACTAATACGCGAGTACAATTCGACACTTTTAAACCATCACAATTCAGAATTCCAGAAATTTCTGTACATAAAAATTCCATGGAACTCCAAATTGCGTAACAGGACTAAGTATTTGAGTTAGTATTGCGGGATGGCACTAAAAATCTTCCGCAAAGCGTCAGTACGGAGAAACTCCATCAGCAATTAAAGCGGGGCCGCTCTGCAAATCGGACCAATCTGGTCGGCCAACTTTTAATAAGTCTGTTATGGCACGGGTAAGGTGACAAGTTTTAATTAAATCATCTAATTTCGCCAACTTCGCTCGAATTCAATTTTGTCACCTCAACGTCTATTTTTAGATTAGGTTTTTGTCCTTTTCGAGGTTCACTTGTTATAAGTGTGTTTGTTTTAATTATTTTATACTGATTACACAATTTGTAGTCTCTACTATATTTTAAGGGTCACAGACTGAAAGATAATGTAGGTAAATGACTGGAGGGAATTGAAGGACACAGTTTTTTGAAAACTCAACACTTATGAAATCTGTTTTTTTTTTTTCACTTTTACCTGTAAATCATTACTGAATACATTTGTCACCACCCTAATCCCTCCTGCGGGTGTCGTAAGAGACTAAGGGATTGAAGTGTCACTGACCATTATTTGATATAAGATTGATGATCGTCATCGTCATCATAGTGGACACATTACTGCTATCGTCAATGCGCTTGCCCAGCGTGGCGATTATGGGTATTTACCTCCTAATACGTTCATTCGCATAGTTAATAGGAGAGGCCTACGTCCAGCAGTGGACTATCATAGGCTGATGATGATGATTATTACTTCTTTATGTTTATGAAACTGTTCAATAAATAGACGGCACGCATACAGGGTGGCCATGAGTATACAGACTTGGAAGGTGTATATTTGATCACATTTTGAGACTATAATATCATAATTATATCGACGCTGGAAAGGAGAAATTGGATAAGCGACACTTTTGAAGATATTGAGTTATATACACCGTTAGAATCGGCGAATTTTTTTGCGTCGAATGAGCTAGGTTTCATACCCATCTGATAACATTTGTGTCGCTTATCCCATTGGTGATTTAGAGAACTTTCGACCATTTTTTATTACTAAACGACATGGTTTTTGACAACTTTTAGTAAATTGGAGATTAGATAAAATATAATGCAACATAATTAAACTTGCATTATTTTACCTATTCGTCATGACAAGTTAAATTTTACTTGGATATTTTTGCTGTGTAACAACTAAACTTCACTTGTCGGTTAGCTATTTCTACCTGACTGTATGATATGTTCTCATGTCGTTTGGACAATTTTACCTTCATCTTAATTTAAAATTGAAGACGGTTAGACAATATTATGGTTGACTGGTAGAGAATGCCTTAAGGCATTAAGTCCGCCATTTGTACTTTTTTATTGTGCAATAAAGTTTAAATAAATAATAAATAAATATTACTTGACTATGATATCTGAACTACTTATTGGCGTTTATCAATTTTTACCTACATTTATTTATGAACCATCCCTTTCACATATCCCTTTTTACGATTTACCTACTTTTTGGTATAATGTTATAAAAATTCCTAAAACAGTTTTTCTTTTTTCACGTGTAAGTAAATTCGCTTACTAGTCACGGAATGTTACTCATGTAATTAATATGACTAACTATGAAGTCTAAAATAGTTTCTCATTTTAAGTATGTGGATATTTCTTAATGATATATTTATGCTATTTTATCAATTTATATATTTTTACCCGAATATAAAATAAGCCACTTCGGCAGTTAGATAATTTTAACGGGATACATTCGTTATGTAAGTCTCGGGTGGACCTTTTTACCTTCCTTATTTCTTACACAACGTGTTGGTTAGATAATTTTACATTAATCAATTTTTCCGACCATTTTGCTTAAGCGGCAGTAAATCATTAAATAACACTTGAATACGTTAAATAATTAAAACATCACATAGAAAACATATTTATGTCCATAAATAATGCTTCAATTATTTGATTTGGCCTGCTGATTAATTTAAATGATTTTTTTTCGAAAATCTCGGCGGTTTTTTGCTTCTCCTGTAAAGTACGCACTGTGTCGCTTATCCAATTTCTCCTTTCCAGCGTCGATATACTTTTCTGAATTTGGCTTAGATTCAGAGATAATGATATATTTGTCAAATTACAATTTTTTTACACTATGAGTGCGAAAAATACACCACGATATGATTTCACATATCCATTGATTGGCATTAGAGAAATTGATAAAATAAGTTTGGGAAAATTATTTGACTAAAAAAACACGAAACAAAGTTCAATCCGAATGAAAAATTGTAGTTTCACTCACGTCATGTACCTATATTAATTCAAATATAAAATAAAATAAAAATTTGTCTCAAAATGGCATGTGTCAATTTTTTTTTCTTATGCCGTCACAAATGCTTGAGTAAAGTCTCTCGGTATGCTAATGACCACCCTTTATAGAAATATTATGTATGTTTAAAACAGTGTTATTAAATATTTCCGAATAATAATACCTATCTGACGATATTGCTTACGGGTCAGTGCAAAAAAGATCAATATTTGTTTCGCAAATATATTTTCTCTAAAATATATACAGGGTTACTTTTTCACCAGTACAAAAAATCAACATACGTAATAGTAGTCCAAGTTACAGAATACTAGCATTTTTGTTACCACCCCTTTAGAACAAAAAAACTAAAATACCGATGCTTGAACTTATCCGCAAACCTAACAAGAAAATTGGACGCATTACGCATTATCAATGTACATAACTAGCAAACCACACGAACTGGCAACTGTTTGTTTACAACGTCATCGCCCGCGGCATGACGGGTTGGAAAAACGGCGCGGCGGCGTAATGTGCACTGGGTATCAACTTATGATTATAACTTGGCTAAACAATTACTTGATCCCAAATCTTCCTTCATACTTGCACTACACGTACACTACAAGACAGCACGGGCTTAGGACCGTCAAAATAAAGATTTTTTCTGTGTGTGAAGTTTGTCGAATGTTTTAAATTATGTCTGGGAAACGTGATAAAATTACAAAGTAGGACAGAAACTTTCTTCATTGAGGCGTATTTAAAAATTTGAAATCAATTTTATGCACAATGATTGGAATCAAAAAAACTTACCTAAGTAATGGAGTCCATTTCTCATACTAATTTATTAATTCACATACTTAAGCAAGTGTTCAAAATGTTGGCTGTGGTTATCTAAACACACTCTTGCCCGTTTTTGAATGTTTCCTTCGATATTTCCCAACACAAGTCTGTAGTTCTCACTTTTAAGTTTATCAAATGCACTTATTATTAGATTTTTTAAGTCTTTTAAATTTTGGGCCTATCCGCCGTTTCACTTCACCCCACAAAAACAGTCACACGGGGTCAAATCTGTTGACCTGGCTGGCCATGGCTATAACACTGGTATTTTCCAGGTGGGGCACATTTTCCCCAATGAGAAAATAACTACGAACCATTTCGTACGAGCAATTTCCGACTGAAGGTAGTACGATGCGGCACGCGTGCACACACCTACGTCAAGCGCGGGACTGACCGTGACCTAGTCACCGAGATTAAGGTAACTGCTATGTTGCCAACTCGTGTGCCGACCGGCAGGTCGCTCACCCCTTTCCGCCGTCCTCTGCATCCCGCACCCCGTTAACGTCTTGTCATTAGTTAAACCCATCATTTTACATTTGTATGAAGGATAAATTAATAATAAATGAAAAAAAAATATATGTCAATTTTATTTGCTAAATGTAATCTATTATCGATACCAAATACGTGGGAAAATTTATTGTACCGGTGAAAAAGTAACCCTGTATTATGCCAAGTATACACCAAAGTGTTCCAGAAAACCAGTTTAAATTTGGTAAAGTGATATATTTCCAACAAAACGATACTGAAAACTGCAACTAGTCTTCAATAAAAGTGGATTTTTACAAAATAATATTATGAACAGACGAAGTGATTAATCCATTTGCAACGGTTTTAACAAAATTGTATAATTTAAATTTATATTTCAATTTGCTTCATTGTAATGGATTATTCAAGTTCATTTGACATTATTTAAATATTATGAATTCGGAACTCATAGCTGTGTAAATATTACGGTAAAAGATTATGCATAGTATTTTTTAACGTGACATTATTATGAGTAAGTATGTGGGGACATACTTTCGTTTAAGGTTTTCGGAGCTGCAATGTAGGTAGGTACAAACATTTTGTTATTAATTTATTATTGATATCGGTAGTTATGTCATCTGCTTTAGAAATTGTTTAACTTGAGTGTGTTGCTCTTTATTGCACGCCGAATTATTTCGTGTGGATAATCTTGTTGCTGTAATTAGAAGTAGAAGGTATCTAAATGTACTACTTATTCTGCCCTAAATTAACACTCGTTAAGAGTTTTACCCTTTTAAGACTTACACCTTGCATATAATTACGATTTGAGTTCAAAAACTCATACGTACTAATTTTGAGTGTTTTTTTTTAACATACCTCTTATATTTGTACTTATATTTGTTTTGGCACAATCCAAATAGCAAACCTACTAATCTTTGTAAGAAAGCCACGATAGAGATTTTCTCTTAGTCAACGGAAAAGTTCTCTGTGGCAGTTGTTTTGTTTTTCTCTTGGAGGGTTATAGTGTGTGCTTACCATAAGTTTGCGGCGTGAGCTAACTGTATATTAATTGCATAATTTAATGACTTGCTCGCTCTATTACTATTGTGTGAGTGGGATAAACAGAATGTACATTCGCGGGCAAAGAATACTAGTCAGGTGTCATTTTTAATAGAAAATACTGCATACAGGTTTACTACAAACTTAGTTTTCAAATACTTACAGGAAAGGTAGAATCCTTTTTAAAATAACATCAATGAAATTATAAAAAAAAAAAAATCTGCTTGTGTACTTAATAAAAACACAAGCAGAAATGTATTGAAAAGGGGGCATTTTAATCATGACTCGCTATTTATATCAACGGAGTTATCTGACGATAAAGTTAAATAAATGTCTTATGGGTATAACATAAGAAAAATAAAAGAAATTTCCAATAACGTTTCTCATAAACAGGATTCCACTTATCCTGTAAATATTTTAAAAATCAATTTCAAATCAGCGTGCTTTTCAATATTTCCTATGGAAAATTCTACCCGTATTATTTGACTCAAAGTGTAAATTACTTTAAACTGGCTTCAAAAACAGTGATCTTCACTTCAGGTGGGTAATTATGTCTATCGATTCCTTGTCTTGCGAATGGTTACCTTTATTGTGTCACTGATTTGGCGGTATTCGTAGCTTAAAAGGTGGATGCCACACATCTTTGTGTATTCAAAAGTGTCATGGAGCATTTTTACACAAACCTAGTCCCACGTTAAGGTTAGGGTTAGGGTACTAAGCTAAGAGACATTATGTAGGTACCTAGTAGTACTACCTATACTTAAATATTCGTGTCGAAAATTGTATGTCTGGCAGCAGGCTACCTACCGGCTCACTAGGTACCGACTGAGATACCCAATAAATTATTTATCAGGATTACGACATACATCATCAGCAATGTGGTGCCAGCAGTAACAACACATTTGTCACCACACTCACTCTTCCCGTGGGTGTCGTAAGAGTCGACTAAGGGATTCGAAGTGACACTGACCATTTTATTGAAGAGATGATGGGCAGCAGCATCATCATTGGTGGAGTGGACACACTATTGCGATGGCCAAGCCGCTTGCCGATTGTCGGCATTTACCTCCTAATGCGACCGTACGCTTTGGTACAGTCCAGGGCAAAAATATGTATACGCTTTTGCACCTTATTATTACGAAATAAGATATAATAGTGTATACATAATAATCATAATAATAATATTCTTTATTGTGCTAAAATTTACAATAAATAAGCTAAAAAGGAAGCTTACAAGAAGTACGCAACAACAGGCGGTCTTATCGCTAAAAAGCGATCTCTTCCAGACAACCTATACCAACCAAGCCAAGCCAACCAAGCCAAGCCAAGCCAAGTACCAGCCAAGGACATATTTATGTCCTTGGCTGTACCTAATAGGAGAGGCCTTTGTCGAGCCGTGGACTGATTATACGTTGATGATGATGATGGTGATATTTGATAGATATCTATTCGCACCTTTAGAATGAAAGTGACCTAATCCAAAATTTTCGATTAATGAATGTTAAGCTTTAAGGTGTATTTAATTAAGTACATAATAAATCATTTCAAAATGTTGAATTAGGTCACTTTCATTCTAAAGGTGCTTATTCTTTGTAAGCCGAGTCAAATTTAATATGGTAGGTCATTTTATAGAAATTTACAGTACTCAATAATTCTCTTCTTCTTCTTTATCTGGCCTTATCCCATTTTTATTTGGGGTCGGCTCTCCTAATCAATTTTCTCCAGTTATATCTGTTCTGGGTCATCGTTGGGTCTATATTCTTATTTTCTACGTCTTTCTTAATTACGGACATCCATGTAAGTCGGGGTCGCCCAGCCTTTTTCGGTTTAGACTTATACTCCAGCACTTTTCTGGTCATGTGGTCTTCTGGCCTCCTCATGACGTGGCCTCATGACGTTTACAGTACACAATACATTAATGTTTTTTCACACAATCAGCTGATGGTAAGGCCGGTCCGTCCGGCAGAAACTTCATGCCCGCAGCTAACTTTGAAAAGTATAATTAGTCGCGATCAGGTGGTTCCGCAGCAATGATCACATTAACCACTTGAACGTCCACCCCGCGCGACCATATTCCGGTCAACTGTCCGGGTTTTTTTAGCGACGTACGCCCCGCGCTGCGCAGTCACAAGATTTTACAAAAACGTTTATATTTTCTGAACTACTTAAGGTATAATAATAAAAAAAATCAGGAGTATAAATGAAAATACAATTATTAAAATACATTGACAGTCATTGTAAAATACCTAATGATTCTTGACTATAATCAAGGTTAAACTTAGACATCGGTAAAAAAATAAGAAAGATAACCTTCATATTTTAAACTCACTTGACAGGTATCACACTGTCAAAAACTTAAAATGATACACATTATCGTATAGAGCACACGTTCCTGATCATTTTTATGTATAATAACCCCAAAAATATGTAAATTAACGTGAAATACTTACGACATAACTAGGAGTCCTTAGCAAACACTCAGGCAGTTTGACCCAACACTGACAAATTATAATTTTTTATCGACTGAGTAACGAGCGTACACTGCCATATATATTTTTTTGCGCAAACTAGTTCATTAGGCTACGTTGTTGCAACAAGGGAATTAGGAAATAATGCCTCTATATTTCGCTACATGCCGCTATAATCAACTGTGTCTCCTTCGACTTCATGGGATAGTATAGCATCCACGAACAGTCTACTGCCTTTTTTGTTTGGATACTATGCTATCATCGGACGTTCAAGTGGTTAATTCTATGATATTGCAGAATTTGTATTTCTGATCCCATCCCTAGATTTTCTGTATTGCCGTACTACTTACAAAATGACTAATGTACCATAAAAGATCTATGACACACAAGCCATTTTGCCGTGTGGTGACGGTAATAAGAATACATTTGTCACCACCCCAAATCCTCATGCCGATGTCGTAAGAGTCCACTAAGGGATTGAAGTGTCACTGACCATTATTCGATAAAAGATTGATGATGGGCAGCAGCGTCATCATAGTGGACGCATTACTGCGATCGCCAATCCGCTTGCTCAGCGTGGCGATTATGGGTATTTACTTCCTGATGCGTTTATACGCATAGTCTATAGAAGAGGCCTATGTCCAGGAGTGGACTATTATAGGCTTATGACGATGATGTTGACATCAGCCATTACAATTTACCACAGCAATATTGAACAGTCTCTTAATAGTTTTGTTATGATTAATCACAGTCAAGGATTGAGCACTCGAACCAGTGAATCTCGACTATTTTATTATCACATCATCAGCCTTTAATCAGTCCACTGCTGGACAAAGGCCTTTCTTATTACCGAAGCGTATGGACGCATTAAGTGGTAAATGCCCAAAATCGCCACGCTGGGCAAGCGGGTTGGCGATCGCAGTAGTGTGTCCACTCCACTATGATGATGCTGCTGATGGGCAATCGTCAATAAATAAATGGTCAGTGATACTTTCAATACCTTAGTCGACTCTTACGACACCCACGGGAAGAGTTGGGGTGGTAACAAATGTATTACCGTCCAAATGTACAATGTAAGACCGCCTGTTGTTGTGTTACCTCTACCTTTAAGATTGTAGTTTTTTTGTTAAGAGGTGTGCAATAAAGCGTATTGTATTGTATTGTATTCTTACTGCCGTCTCCGTACGGCAAGGTTTTTTATTATGTTCGGTGGAAATACTTTGACACAAACCATGACAGTTCGTCAATGACAACCACTTGTATAGATACCTATCAACTTAACGCCGTCCAATTTGACACAAGTGAACAAGTGTTTTTGGTCGCAGGCAGACTCTAGAAGCAGGACAGTATTTTAATCTACGTTTAAGCGATTAAGACCCACTTGCACCGATCGTGATTAGCGATTTAATCCGGATTAACGCATCATTTCGTATGGTATTTGACAGCTTAATCTAAATTAACTCGCTAATCTCGATTGGTGTAAGTCCGCCTAAATCCCATTTGTCGTTAAAGATTCTTTTGTCTTTTTAAAATTGGTATCGATGTAAAATGAACGAACCACATCGGATGCGTCACGCAAGAGGCGTCCAATATAACATTGCATACTATACAGCGGTCATGTGTACATGCTTATTTTATCTAGCCTATTCTAGAGAATCGAAACCATAATTCAAAAACAATCAGTCGCACAAAATAAGTTCCACGAAATCGCAAGGCCGGAAAAAGGCGGTTTCAACAGCGTCAGTAATTTCCCCAGCAAAGCAATCGTGACAAAGCAACCCTGAAAACTAATTTCCCGGGCGATATTTATGTTCTTTTAAAAGGCAAAACAAACAGACATAAATCAGTAACGTTATTAGAACAAAGTTGAGAAGTTAAGCGGATAGAAGAGTCTATTATTAACTTAACAAAAACAATTTCTCCGATGGCGAGGACTTTATGAGTATTTCGTTTAGTTGTTTGCTGAAATAAGGCGCTTTGTCGTTTAGCTGGAACGGTCGGATCAAATGACTTTGCGAATTGATCATTAGTGTCATTACGAAGGTCAGGAAACAAGGGATTGTTGGAGTCTAATATAAAGGAGCGTGAAACTGATGCCGTTGAAATAACACGACGTTGTAAGTATATCGTGTTTGGCGCATAGTGAAAGGTATATTTAAATTATAAATATTGGATGTTATATACTTATATACTAAAGAAAACACGATCAAGATCACCAACGTCCGAGGTGCGAATCGAACCCACGTGCTCAGCTTTCGCGGCTGATGCCTGCACCGCACGGCCACTTCGTCTTCACAGACCGAGTCACATACCGTACCGAGTAGTCTTAACTAGTGTGACTACTGGGCAAAAAAATTAAAGACAAATTAAAAATTTGTTAACTAAAATAAATAATTTGATTTAAGTTTTCACAAAACTTCAGGTATATTTAGATAAATATTACAGTGTTAACTATAATTACTTTAAAAATAATGATGTTTTTCGATTTGGGCTCTACTTTTCACTTACGATGAGGTGGAGTGGAGCCACTTTGTTGTGCCAACATAAAAAAGATGTTCTTTAAAAATACGTGATTTTGATACAAATGAGGTTAAATTTTATTGTTGTTTCATACATTCTTATTTAAGTACTTTTTTACTGAACTCTGCTTATTGCAATAACAAAATCAAACTCATTGCCAACCAAAGTTCAGATATCAGTATTTTTTCAAAAAACATTTGAAGTGTCTACGACACTGCTTTCAAACCCGAGAGTGATAAGATTGCCTATTGTTTGCCTTTACTTAAAATGTTTCCCGTATTTTATTTCTTAACTTGAGATGTGCAATAAATAATATTTGTATTGTATTGTATTATACCGGTTTCTAGTTTTGTCACCTGCTTTTAAACGCCTTACTGTTAGGCTAGGACTTTCTTTTATTAAAGTTCCATAGTAAACTAGAAATCGTGGCCATTCTTACTAGAAATGTGCTATTTGGTACAGGTATAGGTAAATATTAATCACGCTTACAAAGTGGTAGAGTAAAATATGAAAAAGCTTTTTTTCGTGTACTTCCCTTAGTCGTAAAGGGGGATTTTTTTATTTTGCTGTAAATCTATAGTGTGGGGTATCGTTGAATAGGTCTTTAAAAACGATATAAGGTTCCCAAAGAAAGTTTTTTCTAAAGTCAAATATTTTCAGAAATAACAGCTCCAGAATTTGAAGTCCCCCCCCCCTCTTCTAAGGCCCGGCTTTATTTTACGAAGTTTCATATGACCCGACATTAATAACTATGAAAATCATGCATTAATTACTTTAGTTTGTATATCCGTTGATTCAACCGTAAATAAGATACTTAATTACAAACTTAGTACATCGGAAACATACCTATATCTTGAACACTTGCTTCGGAGAAAAGTAAGCTTCTTCCTTCCTTGTAACTTTTTAAATTGTATGAGCTTCTATCGTACGGTGTTCCGCTATCTGTGTCTGTTCTTGTCATCGTGCTAGTGCAACGCAAAACGGACTTGATCTGTCCATCTCATAACGCAATAAAGGCATTTAATATCAAATAATCGTAGAAACTTTAGGTTCATGGGGCCCCAGCGCACGCAAATTATTTGCTGAAATCGCGAAACGTCTGGTTGATGTAATGTAACTAAAGACCGAAGAGCTGGCGACTTCCTCGCACAACGCATCAGTATTGCGATACAGCGAGGAAATGCCGCCAGCATCCTCGGTACAATGGCACAAGGGCCAATCTTAGATATAGGTTAGGTTAAGTAGATTAGTTAGATTTAATCTATATACATAAATTGTAGTATTGAAAATAAATATATATTAAAAAAATAATAAACCCTTTTTAGAAGTCCCTCTTAAATTTTTGAATTGAGTGTAAATTACGTGAAATGAAATTCGAATAAACTCTTGTATAAAAATTTCAAAGCGCTGTCTTATCCAACTGTTTTAACTTTTGGAATAAATTACCAAAACTTTTTAAAAGTAATATTAAAGTATTTCGCGGTCAGTCTCCTGTTGACATAGAAGATATTTAGAATGATCTTTTTCTATATTTATTTAATGTCTTTAAAAAAAAATTGGTTGCCTGTAAAGTCGGTATACGGGCGAAAGTTTTACGTGACAACAACTTTTTATGTCTGTCTCTCTCGCTCTTAGGAGGGCTTACCATGCCCGAGTGGAAGGGACGCGTGCCTCTCACTCGCTCTCATTGTGAGCGCATAACGTGAGCGGAGCGTAACGCAGTTTCTTGAAGTGTCACCCGGCAAACCAATTTATAAGACGTTGTCACGTCAAAAGAAGAAAACTCCCAATTTGACGGATTTTTTACACGACTGCCAAAAGGAGAGTATATGTGTTCAGCCCCTATGTATGTTTCATATTTTCTTTAAACGCGCAGATCTTCGCGACCACTTAATCGTTTTTAATAGTGTAAGGTATCATTAGAATCCTCGTGACGTCGCGGGTAACATAGGACATGTGACGTCACGTTAAAAATAATATGGCGGCCTAGAAATTCAATATTATCTAACCAAAAAAAATAAATATGAAAGAAACCCATCGAGTTTGGTATCAAAATGAAGAGCTTCAAACAACGATTACGAATATGTACATAACTTATATGTATGTAACTTATTCAAAAAGAGCGAGATTCATTAAAATGCAATCAAATCACAAAGAATAATGTGTGATCCAAACGTTATGATTAGGGTATCAAATTAAAGCATTTTACATGCAGATTGTAAATACATATACAAGTTATATGTTTAAGTATATGTATGAAGAGAAAACTCGAAATGTTCTACATCGCGGTATTGAAATTTTTCTTTGAATTCGAAGCCGTGACAGAACTGTCACCGCTGACACGGGGCTTAGTGTGTATGAAACAGATACACTATAATAAGCAAACACCGGTTTCGCGGGGGCAAATCTGTACTGACGTTTAATAGTGCGAGGACACATTAAACTAATTTTATTATTTGATATCGATAAACATGTCGTACAACCGTTGTGTAATTTCAAGAATTTGAATGAAGAAGGAAACTACATACACAAAAATAAACTTTTTGAGGAATTAACTACCTATCTTTAATATTTAATATAATTTTCATAATATACAATCAACATTTTTTCTACATTTCAGACTTTAATCTTCGTCGCCTGGGTGACTATATCCATTTTAGCCAACTAAACGACCTTTCTAGATCAACTGTAGTAATTGGAGTAAATTCAAACAATTTATAGTTTTGATGAATTTCTGTTTTATGACTCAGTTCTATTTCTTTTCCGAATACTTTTTTCTTGCGTGGCATTTTTAGCCGCCTTAAGAAACAAAAAGATAGATTTAATTGATCGGAATGCAAAATAATATTGTTGTAGGTACTAGATGAATTATTTAACGATTCAATGGTTGTCAAAAGTGACTCGACACAGTCAATGTCAGATATCGGTTGTTTATAGTTGTGATAAGTATGAATGAAAGAGGTTTGGACATAGTTAAACGTATTCCAACTTAGCCATTGGTTTAGTTATGATAATGATGGTTAAAAAAATATTTTTATGGATATCGATAAACTAAGTCGATATTTAATGAATCACTAGCACTGGTACATTTTTGCCCCCGCGAAACCGGTGTTTGATAATAAGTGTTTGTGGTCAAGTGGTACAACGCACGGCTGCTACGCAGCGGTCGTGGGTTCAATCCCCAGCTTGTGCCGATGAGTTTTTCGAAAAACTTATGTACATCATCATTTGATATCATCACAAGTGCTTTACGGTGTAGGAAAACATCGTGAGGTAACCTGTTTGTGAGTTCCCAACAAGTATTGGGCCAGCGTTGGGACCACGCAAAACAGGCACGTTAGATGTCGAGTTGCGGAAAATAGCTATAACACAATATTTAATAAAAATGGAAATAACATGTACCTACGCAAATATTTTGCGAGATAAGAGACATTTAACTACATATGTATGCTTAGTACATGATTGGTACGTACGTCAGTTTGTCGCCGCGAGATAGATTTTCCATCTTTTACTAACTAAGTATATGAATAAAATAGGGATGGATAGTCTATTTTGCAGCGACATACTGTCGCACTAATCATGTGTGTGCTAATGCCATGTTACGTACCTCACTAATATCGAGGATTTCTAGATTTGATTTGAATATCAGGCGAATGTAGGTACCTAACAATACAATAATAACAGCAATTGTGGCCAAACAAAATTGCTATACGTGCCATACATGCGCATCAAAACTAAAACTTGAAATATGTTAAAAAATAAATTGTATTTAGGCCCTTTTTCGCCTACGGCCCTTCGACCATACGCAGACGTTCAGCCTTCGCATTTTCTCGAAACGAATTGTCGGGTCTGCGGCCTTGAGATTCGTTTTAAAGCTACACTTTTACATTGTATAGCGAAGGAGCGCTGGGCTCTGGTAGCTCGGTCTTCGGCCTCGTAAGCCGGCGCCCCTCTGGAGGAAACTTCGGGCTATCAGTCCTACGCGAAGTGCGGTCTACAACTGTCGCAAATTGTGGAAACGATCGTCGGGCCTGCGGCCCTTTTTTATATCTCACTATTCCAGTGCGTGCGCTAAGCTCTGGCTTCGATTGTTAAGATAGTTAAGAAGGACGGTTGTATCGCGTGGACTCGCTCGTCGAGCCTCCAGTCCTCGGGATCGCGCCGAGAGCACCCCGATAGTGACGCTCCAAGTCCTCGGCTCTAAGCGGAGCTGGGCTTATTTAGATGCTGGGGTAGTTGAAAAAGCTTGGTAGCTCATTTTTTTCGCAGCTCCGTCTTCGGCCTTACTTTAAATTTCTTACAAGTGTCATGCCAGGGCAGTCTTACTGAAAGTCCAGGCCTCTTCCTCCACTAGTCCGGGCCGATGTCTGGGCTCTGGTAGCTCGGCTTTCGGCTTCGCGAACCAATGCCCCTCTTAGGGGATTTGGACCTTCAGCCCTACGCGGAGCAGGGCCTACGGTCTTCGCAGGTTGTTAATACTACTTCGATACTTCGATAATTTTTTATGTTACCCTATTTCACCGCCCAGCGTGGTAACGCTGGGCTCTGGCAGCCCGGTTTTCGGCCTCGTGAGCTGGCACACGTCTGTGGGCCGCTTTTGGTCGTTAACTCAACGCGGAGCTCAGCTTTCGGTCTTCGTTAGAGTTTGTAGCGAACTGTTGGGCCTAAGACAGTTGACCTTTTGACCGCCACTGGCCGACAAATATGCCAATGCAGTATAAACTTACACGGGACGCCGTAAAGTTAAATTTCGTTTAAATAATCACGTACGCGTGGCGTCTGGAGCTCAGCATATTCGTTCGTCTGGCGGTCAAAAAGCTAAGAGGGACGGTTATACCGTGTAGTCTCACCCGTCGGGCCTTTGGTCCTACGTGGATGTCGGCTTATTCAGATGCTGGGGTTGTTGAAGAAGTACGGTAGCAGTGGCGTAACAATAGGGCTGGCAAAATGCCACGGGCCCGTGAATTTAAATTTAAAATTAAACTGAGTACAAAGTGACGATTTTTACTGATGGGGCCCCATCAAAATAATTTGCCACAGGCCCCAGGTGGTATAGTTACGCCACTGCACGATAGCTCAATTTTCTCACAGCTCGGCCTTCAGCCTTGCTCTAAATTACTTGCGAGTGACACGCTTGGGCCTTCGAAGTGATAGTCCAGGCCTCCGCGAACTCTACTTTCGGCCTCCCATCCTGAAGCTCACTCTTCGGAAGTTCGGACTTGCTTAACATAAATTTACATTGGTTTAATTAATACCTGGAACTCTTCGGGCCTCTGGAGCAAACTTCGGCCCTCCGCAGGGTCACTTTCCAAATTTTATCGAAATTTAAAGAATCTTCGAATACACTAAAAGGTCTCAAATAAATAAATTAATAAAAAAATTAAAAAACACGACTGCCGTTTAAAAACGTTCTTAAAAGTAAAAAATAATTCCTTTGTCAGGTTATATTCTTGTGAGCGTATCTACATAAAAGCGCTTGTCTTATTACTTACGATATTTTGTTTCGATTGCAGTCGGGGAACCTTCGTAATGTTTATATTTTCCGTAATGAAAGGTTCCCCGACTGCAATCGAAACAAAATATCGTAAGTAATAAGACAAGCGCTTTTATGTAGATACGCTCACAAGAATATAACCTGACAAAGGAATTATTTTTTACTTTTAAGAACGTTTTTAAACGGCAGTCGTGTTTTTTAATTTTTTTATTAATTTATTTTATATATTGTTTATGGTTCGTCACATTCCAGTTTCGTCAGATTCGGGTTTCGTCGGATTCCTGATTCGTTATATTCTTGTCAAGTATCATTAAAATTACTATATAAACAGTTCAAAACGTATATTTACTATCTATATTTTTAACCACGAACTCTGTAAAGTGTTCGAAACGTCGAAAGGAAATTAAAATTAATTAATATACGCCAGTTTATCCGTTTTTACAGTAATCCTCGCGGTAACCGAAGAAAATATCTATATTTTTGGTCTGGAACACATTATTTCTAGTCTTGTATACGTACAAGACTGTGTAATACATGGTAAATATCCCGTGTCGAATTTTTATTTATAACGTTGAAAATCCCTAAAACTGCAATCAGGAATCCGACGAAACTGAAATACAATGAACCTGGAATAATATGTATATGTTTGTATATATGTTACTAGATATCTCCGAGGTATGTACACCGATTTAAAAAAAATTTTATCGTACGTTTAGGTAATATGTATAACGCCAAGATGGTCCCGTTGGCAGCAAGTCTGATGATAGTAAACTTTGTCAATTAATGGTAATTTAGTAACATGGGCGTTAAGGGGTCGATGCCAACAAATTTGTACATAGGAAAACAAAAATCATGATAATTTAAAGACAAACGGGTCTTAATCGCGTAAACTTACGTTTAATTATATCCTCACGTTTGTTGTGAGTGTTGTGTGTAGGCCTAGTGACAACCCTAGCCTAGAAGTGAATAATCAAGATTAAGTGCGGGTAGTTCGAAAAACCCGCGTAGCTCGAAAGTGTTGATACATTTTCTCGCCAGGCTGCCTGCGACCACGGGTGTAACGTCATGCCCGAAACGTCAGGATATAATTAAACGTAAGTTTACGCGATTAAGACCCTTTTGTTTTTAAATTATGAGTGATAATCGTGAAAGTTTAAATCAATATAAAAATCATGATCGCGTCAATTGTGTTACGAAACTTAGTCATAATAACTATATGTGGACTCTGTCCAACAACCTTCGGCAGCAATAAAAGGGGGCAAATTTAAAAGATATAGGTTCGTATTGTTGATCGCTCAAAGAAAATTTGAATTTGTCCCCCTTTTTAATGCCAATAGTTGTTAGAGTACACAAAGTGTAACTTCGTAACTCAAAAATGATGACGTTACATATTGTTTTCATTAAAGGCCTTTATGTAACGAGCAATACAATGAGCAGTGTGGTGACGGCAGTAAGAATACATTTCTCACCACCCCTACTCCTCCTGTGGGTGTCGTAAGAGTCGACTAAGGGATTGAAGTGTCACTGACCATTATTTGATAAAAGATTGATGATGGGCAGCAGGCAGCAGCGTCATCATAGTGGACACATTACTGCGATCGCCAATCCGCTTGCAATTCCCAGCGTGGCGATTATGGGCATTTACCTTCTATATAATGCGTCTACTCGTACATATACGCATAGTTAATAGGAGAGGCCTACGTGCAGCAGTGGACTATCATAGGCTAATGGTGTACGTATATAATATTGTAAATAAACATTTTTTCCAATCGGCTCTCAGGTAAGGTGTACTTGCTCACCATAAGCATAATAGATTCCCCTAAGTTAAAAATGTATACCTACTCGCTCAAATAGCCAAAATTATTGTATGATAGACCGAATATCATCCTATAATGAACTTAGCCGCAACGAAATACCTACCTAACTTTACTTATACTTATTCAGGAAACTTTAGCAATCAGACTGAACTCAATAGTTACTAGTTCTAGTAGATACCAAGTGAAATGAGAATATCTCTAATATGAGTGCGAAAGTAGTACCTATGTACAAGTAGTAACTAAAACCCATTTAAGGGCCCATCTATTATATCTTGAATATGACATGAGGGTATTTTTTTTAATTTAGTGTAACAAAATCAACTTGTTAGTATCACAAAGCGGTGAATTAAAACAAAAATAAATAAATAAATAAATAATAATAAATAAATATCTTGGGACATCTTACACAAATCGACCTAGTCCTACGATAAACTCAATTAAGGCGTGTGATGTGGGTACCAGGCGACGATGTAGGTATATAATAAAAAGATACATATAGATAATTAAATACATAGACGGCCATGACCAAGGAACAAATATTTGTGATAAATAAATACACAAATAATGCCCTCGCCGGGATTCGAACCCGAAACCTCCAGCTTCGTAGGCAGGGTCACTACCAACTAGGCTACGGAAGCTGACATGGGTATTATAACCACACAGAGCTTAAATGAAGAAAACTATTGAAGCCGAAATATACTAATAGAGAGGTGTGAAGGAAAAGGTAGAGATTAGAATAAAATGGAAATTACACCACCGATAAGAGCCAAGCTCTTAAATAAATGATGATACAGACCATAGGTAGGTATACTATGATTAGTGTTTCTTGCAAGAGACGTTCTGTGACTTACCCAAACGCCAATCCGCGCCATTTATCCCAAAGAACTACCCACAAATCATCCTTCGTGTTTATCTTCAAACACTCGGATGCAATATCCACGAAAAGCATTCCCTTGAACCTTCTGAACACGCGTTTAAACACAAAATAGTCGTTAAGAGGAAAAAAACGGCCATAAAACATGAACGCCGCACTAACGTCGCACATCCATCATACTTGAATAGCTCAGGAAAGGTCTACCGGGAAATTGCCATGTCCTGGGATATTTTTTTTATCATTTTCGAAATATTTCTGAAACATATTTAGGTTAGAAACGAAAGTTCTGCTATATCGTTTTCTGCTGCACTACGCCCAATTATTATTGTTATTTTTTTCAATAAGCTGGCAGGCAGTTAATAATCTGATATAGCCGGTGTCCAATGATTATTGTGAAAGGAATCATAGTCGAGTTGTAGATGTGATGTACTTGTCTAGTCCATTTTAAAACTAATTGACATTTTGTGCTGAGACCACGTCTTCTGGGAGTTTGTTTCAAGATCTCACTAATTTAAATAAGTAGTTATTTTGATGTTGGGTTTGGACCACTTAGCTAGGAGTATTTATTTAACAAAGTGACACTTATACTAGCTTATATAGGGAAAGTCCATTTGAAATACGAAGGCCTGATTCCAATTGGCAAAGTCATTAGGCGTCAACAATAGGATCAGTGACAGCAAAAGATACCGGGCCAGACCCTTTTGTGGCGTGATATTTTATGTATACATCGGTGTACAACACGTGCCAATTTGTAGTGGACCAATTAAATGACAAAAGTTTCGAGTGACATCGGGCCTTCGTATTTGAAATGGACTATACCTACGCTAAAACTATGTACAACATGCTACAATATCAATATCTACATCGGATAGGCCTCTCCAATAGGGTTAGGGTGCGGCTCCACTGACGCGGAGCGGAATTTTTACATTCTTCAAATTCTTCAATTCGAAACACTGTGCAACACAAGCTCGGCCAATGAGACCGCATGTCTTTGCCATATCTCGGGACCATAGGGTCCCGGGCCTTTGGGAGGCATACGTGAGCCGATGCCAACAGCGCAGAGGCCCATTAAGACAATTAATATAAAGCAAGGAATACACGTGGCGGATACCATCCCCGAGCGCACAATATGATACGTCGGGAGATGGTCCCCGCCAGGTGCAAAGAGCAGCACTGTGACTGCGATGGAAACTAAGGTCTTGGACTATCGTTGGTATAATGGATGGACTGGATATTGGGTTATGGGGGGAGACTAGCGGACACCTGCCGTGACAATCTACTGTAAGGAATCTAGGCATTGTCATGGATCAAACGCTTTCTTGGGCTCCCCATGTGGCAGAAACTAGTAGGCGACTTTTTGCCTCAATGCACTCGCTTCGCCGTCTCCAAAGTTTCCTCCCTGTGCACACCAAAACTATGCTTGCAAGTTCTCTTCTGATTCCACTCCTTGATTATGCAGATATCGCTATGTTAGATCTTACTGAGGAGCTACTTGACAAGCTGGAGCGGCTGCAGAATGTGTGCATTAGATATATTTTCGGCCTTCGTAAATTTGACCATATCTCGTGTTTCCGTGCCAAACTTAAGTGGCTGACTATTCGGCGCCGTAGAGACGCCCATGTACTTGCTCTTCTTTTTAATATTTTATTTTCTCCCTCTTCCCCTCCCTATCTATCCGAGAGATTCAAGTTTTTGGCGGATGGCAGCGGGCACCGGCTTCGCTCCAGTGCCGATCTCTCTCTAGCTATTCCACCTCATACACATCGGTCCTATGACAAGTCTTTTTCAGTTTACTCGGTAAAACTCTGGAATTCGTTACCACCTTCTTTCCGACAGTGCCAGTCGGTCGCATCGCTAAAGATGAATTTAAAAAAGTTATGGCTCTCGAACGACACATAAGTTAAAGGACATAGTGCGATTTTGTAGATGTATGTATATGTATATATGTATATTTGTGTAGTTTATTTTATTATTTATTGTATGGTATGTAGTTTACATCCAGTAGGTTTTAGGGTAGTTTAGCGTATTGGAAAACACTGGGTTTCTTTTTAATGCCGTGTCCTTTACGGATGTCTACCATCTCCAGTTCTCCTTCAATTGCTCAAAGGTTAACTGGAAGAGATCCCTTAATGGGACAAGTTCGCCTTTGTACAAATCTGTGTAATATTCATACTGTTTATTTTGTTTTCTGTGTTTTTGTGCAATAAAGTGTTTTACTACTACTACTACTACAATCAGTCTCAAAATTGTAAAAAGGCAGATGGTGACTCGCCAACTCATTTAGTGGGCCCTACATACGGCCGCACGCACAGTGCGACAATAGCGCAACACTTCAACCACTTTTGAGGTTGTCGAGAGGTGAGGCTGCGGTAGCCAGATCCCGGTAATGCGTTCGAGGGCCGCCGGCGTTATGACATTTTACACTTCCAACCTGGAGCATAGGTCCCGCTCTTGCGAATCCACTCTGGTTGGCCGGTTAAGGCAAGCACAGAGGCGAGGGCCATATAAAAGGGCCCTCTAGAATAGGGGTCCGCGGTGTCGCCACTTACCGTCAGCTCGCCACAAGCTGCCCCCGCGGGGTATTATTTATTATTATTAAGAGCCTATGCTGTCCCACTGCAGGGCAAAGGCCTCCCTCAAACTCTTCCACGTATCCCTATCCCCTGAAGTCTCCCACCAGTCCTTGTCAAAAGCGTCAAGCTCGTCACGCCATCTCTGGCGCGGTCTACCGCGACGCCTTACAAGTTGTGGCACCCAACGTGTGGTTAGCTTAGCCCACAGGTTATCCGGCATCCGATAGACGTGTCCCGCCCAGTCCCATTTAAGCTTGGCGGCAGTTGCAGTTACGTCTATTACTCCCGTTCTGGAGCGCAGTGTTGTATTCTTGATGCGATCGGTTAATTTCACGCTCAAAATACTACGTTCCATGGCCCACTGACAAATCTTGAGTCTGGATTTCTGAGCTTTCGTCAAAGACCAAATCTGTGCTTCATAGGAAAGGATGGGAAGAATACACATGTCCATGAGTTTTCTTTTTAAAGATATTGGGAGGTTTCCCTTCATGTGCAAAAATAAGCCCTGAAGAGAAAATAATTAATTTCCAATTAGATTGGTGACACACGTGCTTTCGGGTCATCTCTACAGTTGAGGGGATAAGATATTGCGTACCTATACTGGTTCCAAATAACCTTATGGATGCTTAGTGTTTTTGTGTAATGGCTAAGGACGCCTATATGTAATGTGTATGCTTAGCACAAGATTTGTGTGTGAGTATGTCGCCACGAGATACATTTTCCATCTTTTACGAACTATATGAATGAAAGAGGGATGGATAGCCTATCTCGCGGCGACATATTGTCGCTCTAATCCTATGCTAAGCTTACAGTACAAGTGAGCTAGACTAACGAGTTATGTTATGACACCTCATTTTGCATTTTAGCCTATAAATATCAGCGAAAATGATAAAAATCAACGAAGCAGTCATGACTGAGCGTGCGATTAGGGCAATCTGTTGGACCCCTGACTCGACAGGGACCGAGGGTCTTTATTATGCCGTGGAAAAAACGGGTTAACGGTGGGCGGTGCAAGTGTTAAAAGATTAGCGGGAAGTCTGCTACTTGGTCACTTTAAAAATAGTTTCATCTTCACAAATTTAAGAGCTTTGCTCTTGTCGGCGGAGTGGTTGCCACTCTGTCCTTGTCTCTGCTACTGTTTTGAGCTCTTGATATGTCACTACTTTAACTTTCTCTTTGGCTTGATCTAAAAATGCACGTCTTGGCCTTCCTCTCTCTCGTCTTTTTTCAATTTTGCATTAAATTGCGGTCTTTATAAAGTCGTCTTGACGTATCGGGTGCCCCAACATGTTTCCTCTTCTGTTCTTTATCGTTTTCAACAGGCTTCTTGTCTCACCTACATAATTTTAAAATGGTTTAAAAAATGAAAATTCATCCTTTTTAGTATTTTTGATAACAAACCCTTTCATTTAATACTCATATTATCGGGTTGGATTTCAAACAGCCAGTCCGCCATCTTGGCGAGACCGTTTTGGATTTGACGTTTCTTAGCTACTATGAATTTAGTCATCACTCATCTGAAGCGTAAACCTAAAGATCCTACGAGGGTAAACCAGAAGATGCTGTGAGGGCTGATTTAAGCGGTCTCAGAATTGACCAGTAGCAAAATGTCGATCAAGACCGTGATCAGTGGCGTTCTCTCGTATTGGAGGCCAAGAAACACTTTGGGTCGCTGCGCCAGAGGAGTAAGTAAGTAAGTAAGTCATCAGAACTCAGAGCGTGTGCAAAATTTCATCCTAATCGAAGACCGGGAAGTGGGTCAAAATAAGATTGCAATATTTTCTTACCCACGGGTCCATTTATATTTTATTAAGTTTTTTTTAAACCACTTTATTTCTTGGTCTGTAATCGATGCTGCATCATGTAGGGATATGACATTGATATTAAAATTGTAACTGACAGACGTTTTTGGCGACTAACGTATCGCTTAGACTATTAATTGTAAATATTTACGTGTTGATATAAAAATAAAGCCTGAATGGAAAATACGTACCTATTGTAAAAATAGTAAAAATTAGACATCACTCCTCGCTCATCATCGTATGGGTAAATCCACAAGACTCTAACAACAGTTACCAATTCATTTAGGTGTTTTTTATTTATTACATAGATTAAAGTATTCACATATCTACCTATAGATAGGGCTATACGGAGACTTAACTTTGATAAATTAATGTAAAACATACATACAAAAAAATATTTTTATGTCGGAATTTCAAAATTAAATAGCGTTTAAGAAGGAAAATAATAATGTTATTTCGTTATGACTTATGACACAGTTAAAGAAGAATAAAAACAATCCATAAAAAAATAGAATTGGTAACTGTTGTTACAATTTTGTGGATTATCGCGTCTAATATTCTTTTGACTTGGGCTGCAATTATTGTTGGGGTCTTTTTAGGGACTTTTGCGTAACTTTGCATTTTTATTGTTTCAGATTAGATACCTGTTAGCGCGTTGTTTCCTTATTAAGGAACCTTTTTCTTCGTATATATTTGAATTCAGTAATGCGGTTTCGTAGACATATTAAAATATTCTGATTAGGATAAAGAAAAAAAAAAAACGTTTGGTTGTTTGGCCATAGAGTTGGCGTCTGGCACCATACAAAATTATTTTGGCAAAAAATGTCTTGACCCGTATTTTTGTTAGTTTACATTTACATATTTTTAGACTGCCCGCTGACCAAGTATTGGGTAAATGTGGTCATAGGAAGGGACAAGTAGGTCCCTTTTACTGGTATTTGTATTTACAATTAATTACTAACCCCTAGGACTCTTAAGTTTTTTCTCAAATTAATGTTACTAACATATATATGGATTCTTTTATGTGGTCCGAAATAAACGATTTTTTTTTTTTTTTTTTTTATTATATATATTGGGTGCTTATAACCATAAAGTAAAGACAATTCGGTGCATGGCGTGAAGAACTTGATAGATAACTCGAGATATTTTGATTAATGAAAGGAAATTTAATTTATGAAAAATTTAAGGCCATCTCGAGTTACCATGTTTTTCACGCCATGCACCAGTCTTTAAATAGTTACAATTATACGTTACAAAAAAGTGCTCAACAAATACAAAACACGGTGCTCGAGTGTCTCAATTTCCGAATCGTTTCAAAAGTGGCACACTCTCGATATTACTGTGTGTGAAGATTCTCATTCTGAGAGAGATATCACGTACACGATTGCTCTCGCCTTAGCGATCTCACTGATTACTTCCTAACTTTTACCATGGGCCCTTTGACATGTAAGCAGTGATCGGACAATGGGTTTGTACCCATTTAATTTTGTAATTAAGTGGTCAATTTCTCCCTTTTCTTGGCGACGTATCTTGTAATGCACATTATCTTTCGACCCATTTTTTGTATTTTTATAAAATAGTACATTACATTAGAGGCCGGGAAAATGAGGATTTCCGGCCAAGTTGGTATAGGCAACGAGGCCGGGAATCCGTTTTCATGCCGTGGCATGTATAGTGCTTTTCTCAAACATACAAAGAAATAAAAAAAAACTAACGATAATGTTGTCGAAATAAAAAAAAATACTTTACTGGCCTAGGACTGAAAAATTTTATGAAATTCCATTTCCATCCCAGTGAGTTACTGCGCCCTAAACGCTTTTAGGCGTACTCCATTATAAGGAACGTAAAGACAATATTTCTTTGCATGTTTGAATAAACAGTTTTTTTGCTTTACGTACGTTTTGTTAGTCTTGCACCTGGGGTTCCAATGCCTACCTACTACTCGTGTTCTAGGCTTATGGACTTATTTTGTTAGTATGCATTTTCTTAGTATGAAAAAGCAGGACCTATTTACATTGCTGCGTTTTGTTATCGATTATCGGAAATACCTAAATTGTATTATATATTTTGTTATATTTTGGTTTAAAATACAATTTTCATGATAACAATTTTTGAGTCATAGTAAACAAAGGGCTTCGAGGTTTAGGTATCTGACTGGTGATGTTCCGTTGTGTTTTAATATTTATTGTCATCTTGGGTGCGGACCCATAAACTCGCTGACCTCGTGACGTCATATCGACTCGACCGCTGAAAGGCTTTCATTAACCAACTGTGCTGATTTCCCAGCGGGCATCATCCCAATTATCAGACGGATTTTTTTGGGGATTCGGATGTTTTGTTTCGTCTGGACTACGGATGGTTTCGCTTGACCCCGATTACTGCTCGCTTTCCACCGCGAGCAGAACGGACTCATATTAATGCTAAAGCTAAAGCTATGGTTCATTCATCATCAGCCTATGATAGTCCACTGCTGGACGTAGGCCTCTCCTATGAATTACGCGTATAGACGCATTAGGGGCAAGCGGATTGGCGATCGCAGTAATGTGTCTACTATGATAACGCTGCTGCCCATCATCAATCTTCAATCAAATATGGTCAGTGACACTTCAATCCCTTAGTCGACTCTTACGACACCCGCGGGAGGAGTTGGGGTGGTGACAAATGTATTATTTTTGCCGTCACCACACGGCCATGGTTCATTGCTGGTGATGTATTCATATGAAGGGTCCACAGAAAGAACACGTCTAGTCAATTCAAATTATAAAAGGAAAAACGACCTTACTTTTATTGATTTAAACTTTCACGATTATCACTCATATTTTAAAGACAAACGGGTCTTAATCGCGTAAACTTACGTTCAATTATATCTTGACGTTTCGGGCATGACGTTACACCCGTCTGCTTGCGACCACGGGTGTAACGTCCTGCACGCAACGTCAGGATCTAATTAAACGTAAGTTTACAGTAATGTGTCCACTATGATGACGCTGCTGCCCATCCTTTTTCAAATCAGCCAGTGATACCTACTTCATTCCCTTAGTCCACACTTTCGACATCCGCAGGAGGATTTGGGGTGGTGACAAATGTATTCTTACTGCCGTCACCACACGGCTGTGTGTAGTAACAATGTGTATAGTAACAGGTAAATAGCTATAAGGGCCAATCAACTTTTCTATCGACACTATTTTGTCCCGGAACGCAGGTGACAATTTCATGAAGTTTGCCAGAAAAAATGCTTATAAATTGTACATGCGTTAGGCCCCACACAAGTTTACATTTAGTTTCCAACTGTTTTTCATTGTAAATTATGTGTATAGTATTAATTGACGTACGTATGTTCATGAAAAGTAACGCAGCAGACAGAAAATATGTCGATTGAAAAGTTGATTGACCCATAAATGCTATAATGAACGAATGCAGAGTTTCGTTTTTTAATTTTCGCTACGTATCCCCAAATCACCAAAATACGCTCTCATTCTACTAAATTTCAAATGGGAACCAAAAATATCTTGCTAACGAAATGAGAATTTCCACCAAAATCTAGAAAATTTTTCATCAGCGCTTTTACAATACCTACCTTATGTTCCCTATACAAAGTTAACAATGCTGTCAAAAAAAAATTCGACGTATAAAATTTTAAGAGCTTACTTGACACAGATCGGTAAAGTTAAGTTTGTCGCTAAGGCTTTATGAGTGTCCGAGATCTGTTATCTTGGAACATTATTATTATGAGACGTATTTTATTTCACTATAAAGTATAATGTTACGTTATGGGTCACAAAAGTGATCAGATTTTAACATTTCAGCTTATCCCATATGCCAACGTGTAAACGCAAGAGAACATGATGCTTAGCCAAGTTGCCAATCGCTAACGCTTAGTAGCGTATCGTAGTTTTCCCTCTTTCATATTAGTGCGACAAAGACAGTTGGCTGCCTTTCGTTTACGACTGACGATTAAGCGTTAGCGATTGGCAACTTGTGTAAGCACCCCGATATTTTGAGCGATCCGTACGCTTGCAAAGTATAGGATAGGTACGTAGATTTTACTCGTAATGCACCGCCGTAATGCGCGAAGTGTTGCCTCTCTCTCGCACGTGTGAATTCGTACGTAAGTGTGACAGAGAGGCAACACTTCGTTCGTGGTTCGCGGTAGGGCCTCAGTCTTTTATGTCGATTCGCGTGCTTTTCTACGAAATTTGTTCTAAAAATAATTTAACAGTTAAACTCATGTGTATTTTAGTCATTCACTAGGCGCGGAATAAATCGGAGAGCCTAGGTCAAGTCACGTACAGATTAATAAATGGTCGTTTAATTATATTTATGGGCATTATATCACACGATAGTTTAACTTTAATTAAATTAGCTATAACAATTTCAGGGGGTTCTAACCTTTTTTTTCGTTTAGGGTATTAGGGGGGAGAAATGCTTTACGCATACCGCCCGGTGCGGGAGGGGACCCGAACGGTTATGTGGGACTCCCGTTTGGCTAATGAGGCCTACGGTATACTCGCTAAAAACCCACCTCATCGCCTTTTGGCGGGGTTACGAGAATGTTCTAGCACACATTCACGACCCCGCTGGCGGCAGCTGCTTTCGAGAAGCTCCATCGCGAGTGTCCGAAGACCCGCCACGCTGGACGCGCCAGATGGTTGGGCTAGCCTTCCTCCGCGGTCCCCATCATGCATTGTGGCGGACCCTACTGAGACCGCCACAAGGAGACCGGATTTTTTTCCGGCACCCGGCGGCATATTAGGTCTGTGGTTATGCCGCCGACAATACTTCGGCTGCAGAGGGTAGGTAGAGCGGCAACGATCAACACCGACACTCCTCTTCCTCTGCGGTCCACCTCCACGCGTCCTAAGCGGGCTCGGTGAGCCCACTTGGAGCGTCCTCCTCGGGCCAGCTGGCGGTCCAGAACTGGCCGGCCCCGGGTGCCTCTTCGCTTCACCGTGGGTGACCACTGTGACCAGTCCACGGTTATTGAGCCCCTCCACCACAACAAGGTGGGCACCCCACGCCACGGGGGGAAAGGCTTCTAACCTAACCTAAAATTTCGGATAGCATTTTATTTTATTTCTACGGAGATCGCAGCTCTAACCAAAGTTAACCGACCTTTTTTGGTTCTATTCTATGCGACGATATATATAATTATTATATTTTTTTTGCTGATACTAATTGAAAATATAAATTTTGTGTATTGAAAATATTATTTTAAAACGATTTTATATGTTTGGAACGTTTGTAAACTGAAATCCAAAAAGTTTGTATTAATTCCTATAAGCATTAAAAAAAACTCAATGTGAATATGAAAAATGTGGAATTCAGATACATGCCAATTTTGGAAATATTCTAAAAATCTATTTGTTTGCATATTTATCAGCATTTTATACCTGACGCTAAATATTTTGACATTGATTATTTACCCTTTGTGACCTCCAATAAATCAGTCTTGAAAAACTATAACTACGGAACCCCAATCTTGAATATTGGTTCTTGACATCGGTTGAAGCACTTGTCTATTGGCCGGGCGTGCCTAAGCGTCGAAACCTAGTTGACCTCTGTCCTCTTCCAACATAAGGCTGACTGTATATAACCGTCCTTATCGTGAGAGCTTCAAGATGCGCTTGTTTGTAAAATGCTAGTTATAAATTTGCTTGGGGTCATTTACCTTATATTATAATAATAAAATATGTAATAAATTTTGTATTGTTTTTTTATGTTGTATTGTAATTTACTTTTATAACCATATTATAACAACCTAGCCTAAGAAAATATTTAAATAAAGAAAATGTATAAAAAACTATTTACTTCAATGAAATTTATTATTATTTTCATATAGTTCATCATACAGAATGGATTTTAGCTGGAGCATTATATATTATAATTGTCATCACCCCAACTCCTCCTGCGGGTGTCGTAAAAGTCGACTAAGGGATTGAAGTATCTCTGAACATTATTTGATGAAAAATTTATGATGGGCAGCAGCATCATCATAGTGGACACATTACTGTGATAGTCAATCCGCTTGTCCAGCGTGGCGATTATGGGAATTTACCTCCTAATGCGTCTATACGCATAGTTAATAGGAGAGGCCTACATTCAGCAGTGGACTATTAAAGACTTATGATGATGATGATGATGATTATATAATTATGTTTATTTTCGTACGGCAACTGATAATCTTCTCTAGCAATATAGAGAGATACGATCTAGCTAGCTAGAGGTATAATTTTGTTTTTTAGAATAGATAGAACTTTTGTTAGGCGCTAGTGCGAGAAGAGATAATTTTGTTGAACATATTGTGAAAACACAAATCAAATTATTTATTAACTAAATATTTTGATTTGTACTTTTAATTTTTCTCCAGTAGTCACACTACTTAATACTATATAAATTATAAATATTAGATGTCATATACCAAAGAAAAACGACCAAGATCACCTATGTCCGAGGTGGGGATCGAACCCACGTACTCAGCTTTCGCGGCTGATGCCTGTACCCCTCGGCCACTCGGTCTTAGCAACCACCGGTCAATTTTCTCGGGTATATGCAATCCCTTACAAGGCTAGGCGCCTTTGACCATTCTCTAAGGGCAAGCACTAACTACATGCCTGCACCTCCTATTTAGAATACTTTACAGTTTTCTAGAATAGCTAGAGAGAGATGGTGCTGCCATCTATTGAACATATTGTGAAAACACAAATCAAATTGTTTATTAACTAAATATTTTGATTTGTACTTTTAATTTTTCTCCAGTAGTCACACTACTTAATACTATATAAATTATAAATATTAGATGTCATATACCAAAGAAAAACGACCAAGATCACCTATGTCCGAGGTGGGGATCGAACCCACGTACTCAGCTTTCGCGGCTGATGCCTGTACCCCTCGGCCACTCGGTCTTAGCAACCACCGGTCAAATTTCTCGGGTATATGCAATCCCTTACAAGGCTAGGCGCCTTTGACCATTCTCTAAGGGCAAGCACTAACTACATGCCTGCACCTCCTATTTAGAATACTTTACAGTTTTCTAGAATAGCTAGAGAGATATGGTGCTGCCATCTATTGAACAAATTGTGAAAACACAAATCAAATTATTTATTAACTAAATATTTTGATTTGTACTTTTAATTTTTCTCCAGTAGTCACACTACTTAATACTGTATAAATTATAAATATTAGATGTCATATACCAAAGAAAAACGACCAAGATCACCTATGTCCGAGGTGGGGATCGAACCCACGTACTCAGCTTTCGCGGCTGATGCCTGTACCCCTCGGCCACTCGGTCTTAGCAACCACCGGTCAAATTTCTCGGGTATATGCAATCCCTTACAAGGCTAGGCGCCTTTGACCATTCTCTAAGGGCAAGCACTAACTACATGCCTGCACCTCCTATTTTGAATACTTTACAGTTTTCTAGAATAGCTAGAGAGAGATGGTGCTGCCATCTATAATAAAATATAAATAAATATAAATTAAAAGTACAAATATAAATATAAATCTATATAAAATATAAATTAAAAGTACAAATCAAAATATTTAGTTAATAAATAATTTGATTTGTGTTTTCACAATATGTTCAATAGATGGCAGCACCATCTCTCTCTAGCTATTCTAGAAAACTGTAAAGTATTCTAAATAGGAGGTGCAGGCATGTAGTTAGTGCTTGCCCTTAGAGAATGGTCAAAGGCGCCTAGCCTTGTAAGGGATTGCATATACCCGAGAAATTTGACCGGTGGTTGCTAAGACCGAGTGGCCGAGGGGTACAGGCATCAGCCGCGAAAGCTGAGTACGTGGGTTCGATCCCCACCTCGGACATAGGTGATCTTGGTCGTTATTCTTTGGTATATGACATCTAATATTTATAATTTATATAGTATTAAGTAGTGTGACTACTGGAGAAAAATTAAAAGTACAAATCAAAATATTTAGTTAATAAATAATTTGATTTGTGTTTTCACAATATGTTCAATAGATGGCAGCAACATCTCTCTCTACTAGCTATTCTAGAAAACTGTAAAGTATTCTAAATAGGAGGTGCAGGCATGTAGTTAGTGCTTGCCCTTAGAGAATGGTCAAAGGCGCCTAGCCTTGTAAGGGATTGCATATACCCGAGAAATTTGACCAGTGGTTGCTAAGACCGAGTGGCTGAGGGGTACAGGCATCAGCCGCGAAAGCTGAGTACGTGGGTTCGATCCCCACCTCGGACATAGGTGATCTTGGTCGTTTTTCTTTGGTATATGACATCTAATATTTATAATTTATATAGTATTAAGTAGTGTGACTACTGGAGAAAAATTAAAAGTACAAATCAAAATATTTAGTTAATAAATAATTTGATTTGTGTTTTCACAATATGTTCGATAGATGGTAGCACCATCTCTCTCTAGCTATTCTAGAAAACTGTAAAGTATTCTAAATAGGAGGTGCAGGCATGTAGTTAGTGCTTGCCCTTAGAGAATGGTCAAAGGCGCCTAGCCTTGTAAGGGATTGCATATACCCGAGAAATTTGACCGGTGGTTGCTAAGACCGAGTGGCCGAGGGGTACAGGCATCAGCCGCGAAAGCTGAGTACGTGGGTGCGATCCCCACCTCGGACATAGGTGATCTTGGTCGTTTTTCTTTGGTATATGACATCTAATATTTATAAGATAATTTTGTTGTCAAGTTGAAACTTCGGAGGGTCATCTGTATAGAAAAAGGTCGTACAATACACGTGCAAAAAGGAAATTTGTAATTCGTGTCGATTTGATACAGACCCTTCGGATGCATTTTCGTATATCGCCACTCGTTGCTTACTTCTTTTTGTTGCATTTCGTATCGTAAATCGTAATGCACCTACTACTTTATTAATTAAAAGTACTTACGTCCTCTATGAAACCCTTGTCGTCCTTAGTATTTTAAGACTACGTACTCATATTCAAAAATGGTTTCCATGTAATCAAATGCATAGATGGATTCCAAGAGTGATGTTTTTAAAGAGGTATTACAGTAATTAAATAAATTCTACCGTGTTTCAACCTTATTACGACGGAATAGAGCCGAAAAGTAGACCATAATATGTGGTTCAAGTGAGTATCTGCTACCTCTCAACCTCCCCTATAGCATCTCTGAGTCTCTTTGAAATAATTATCCTCAAATAGACGGAAGACATTAGATCTACTGCGGAGTCCCTAAGGACAGATTTATCCGAATGAAGCTACGACCAAATAAAACATGGAAGCCGCACGCCATACTAAATTGCCATTCAAAAATGGTCCTAAATTTTAGTCGACAAGTGTCACCCCCTCTTCAATGCATCACGCTAATGAATTTCAATATCAACCTATAAAAACTTAAACCGCCATTTAATAGTACATTGTGCATCAAGGGAGGTAAGAACGGAATTACTAACGAGAGTGTTAGAAGGCCGTGAGGCGGAGGGCTTTTATGACTCGAGATAGTATTCCGCCTACCGACCGTGATGTATACAATGTTTTTCATCACACTTGCCAACCAAAAAATAAGTTTTAAGACAAATAATATTATTGAATCGTGTACTGACATTTCTATTCCTCCCTAGGAAATTTCGCTTTTCTATTACTCCCGCTACGCGCGCGCGCTTAGACAGCAAGTGTGATGAAAAAATAGTTGTGAAAGGTCCATCAAAGTTTTGATTGGCTATATTCTATAAACATTTGTCAAAGGTGTTGCGCTGAAACATGCGCGGTGTTAAAAAAAAAGCGCTATGTCCTGCCCATCTTAGCACAATTTAACAATTGTTTTTGGAGGCATTGTTGAACGTCCTTGTTGTATATGGTCGCAGGAATGTAGCAAAATTAAATTAAACCCATTTATACAAGAAAACCATGAAAAGACAATCTGAGAAGAGACTTGTTTAATTAATATAATAAGTCTATTAATAAAAATATTTAAAATAATAAGCTGATAATTGCTTGACATGTTTCGACCCATTGAGAGGCACCTCACCTGGAGCACTCTCGGCCCAATCCCGACATGTACTGCGGGCCTGTGCCCTGCTAGAACGGGTACTGGCCCGTGGCAGGGGTGATGCAAGGAATTATCTACCCTCAATATCACTTGTCATAAAGAGGGTTGCATACAACATACAACACATACCCCCTTATTCATAAACGTTTGTTAACTTAACAAGCCGCTAATAATTGTTTGTCTTTTTCGGTCCTACCAATGTGTCCATAAGAGTAAAAGGGACAAACAATTATAAGCGGCTTGTTAGGTTAGCAGACGTTTATGAGTAAGGGGTTTAGTACGTCACGGCTAATTAAAGCGTGTTTTATCACACAAATACGAGTAAATGCCCTCGCTGGCATGCGAAGCTAGGACTTGTAGCTTCTTAGGTAGAGTCACTACCTACTAGGTCACGGAGGTTGAAATATGCCTCACAATGATTTCTTAATTTAATTAATCATTTTAATGGTTTTATTTCACAGTTAAGTTTAGGTAGTTTTTAAGTTAAAGGCTGTCCACGTAAAAAAGTGGCCGACGTTATAATGACAAATAAGATGATAAAAATAACAAAAACGAATTAATTATATATTTATATAATAGTATAATTCGTGTCCTTCAAAATATAACACAAGACTTGTGCAACACATAAAGACTAATAAAATGCCCTGGCTTTTCTTATTACTCCTTCCATCAATCTTTGTACATCGGTTTCGGTGACCGTTTTACATGTTGTATCCCAACATTTTTTAAATTGTTGTACATCAGTAGCAATTTTCTTACTTTTTTTTAGCTTTCTTTTCATTATTGCCCAGAATTTCTCTACAGGCCGCAGTTCTGGGCAGTTTGGAGGATTTGCAGATTTCGGTACAACAGAGATAATTATTCATTCATTCATTTCATTTCATTTTATTAATTCAATAACATTATTACAATTGTGTCTGAATATATGTATGACTATATCTAATTCTTAAATTCTAACTACACAACTATAATAAATACAGTAATTATACAACTATTTACAATTCTTAATTCTACAGTTAAACTACAGTTAAAATATTCTACAGTTAAAATATTTTTTCGCTGGCAACACTACTAGCGTAAACATCTGATTTGAATCAGCTGATACTATTTATCATATTATTTACACTATTTAAAGTAAAATTGAGTGTAATGTGAATAAAAACAAAACTGTGAGTGCTGTGTACGAAAAGGAGTATTATATATACTATAAACAGTCTGTGTGATAGTGGCATTGTTCTATTTAAATAGGGTTACTATGTCGATTAAAACTAGAATAGGTTTAACTTTATTTACTTTGACGGAAATGAAGCAATCGTTAAGGGCAATTAAATCTAAGCAGTCTACTGATTACTATGACATATCAGCTGATATTTTAAAAAGGCTTCCAGACAATGTTTTTGAAGTTTTTTGTGCACTTCTAAACCAGTGTGCAATTCTAGGTACATATCCGAGTGCATTAAAAATGGTCAAAGTGAGTCCCATTTATAAGGGTAAGGGATCTAAGGAAGAAATTAAAAATTACCGTCCGATATCTCTAGTTCCATCCTTATCGAAGGTGGTGGAATTTGGGTTATGTGGTAGACTGCTTGATTACTTTGAGGAAAACGGTTTACTACATGAACACCAGTATGCGTATCGTCGGGGTAGGTCGACTGTGGATGCTGCTCGTGCAGTCCATCATCGTGTTCTGCAATATCTTGATCAGGGTAAACATGTGGCGGCTGTTTTTTGTGACCTCTCACGCGCGTTTGACTGTGTTGATCACAAGCTCCTGGCAATTAAGCTGCAACAATATGGAGTTGACGGATGCCTCTTGAGTTTTTTGAAGTCGTTTCTGGAGAATAGAGTGCAGGTGGTTTCCATTGATGGGGGTGCTACCAGGTCTGAACCAAGGGTTTTGCAGGGCTGTTCTGTGCCTCAGGGTTCAGCGCTTGGAAACTTTCTGTTCCTCGTCATGGTAAATGACCTTATCAGCGTCTTTCCAGAAGGTGACTTCGTAATGTTCGCGGATGATGGCTGTGCGATTGTGCATGGGGATACTTTCTCTGATTTGAGGGGAAATACTGAAGTTGCTCTCGAAAAATTGACTGAGTGGTTTCGTGTAAATGGTTTTATGGTCAACCTAAGTAAAACTTTATTAATGCATTTCTGGTTGAGGGGGCAATACCCGATGCCTCTTAACATCACCGTTGATAGCGTGCAACTCCCCCAAGTCCAAGACACGCGGTTCTTAGGTTTCCAGTTTGATGCAGGCTTAAAATGGGACAGGCACATTGATTTGCTTTCGGCCAGGCTAGCGCGAGCATCTTTTGCATTGTCTCGACTTGCCCCTGCCCTTTCGCAAGAAAATATCCGAATGGCTTACTATGCATATGTTAATTCTATAATAGTGTATGGTATTGACCTATGGGGATTGGCTGCTGAGAGGGACAGGGTCTTTGTGATGCAGAAGAGAGCTGTTCGGCTACTGGCTGGACTGCCACCATTTTCCCCGGCGAGGGAGTCGTTTAGGAAATTTAAGATTCTGACAGTGCCAAGCCTCTATATCCTCGAGGTTGGGAAGTATATGTGGAGGCACAGAGATGATTTCCGCATGAGACGCCCAGACCAGAGGAAGACATGGCGTGTTTTCAACCCTGTGCCTGCTCGTTTAGCGCGCAAGTCAAACTCTCTATGGGTGGTAGGAGTAAAAGTATTTAACAGGTTAAGCCCGGAAATCAGGGAGGCTTCTTCTTATGAGCAGTTCGTCAAAAGGTTGAAGGAATTTCTCGTTGCCAAGGCATTTTATACTATAAAAGAATTTTTTGACATTTAGGTTTTATAGCATTAAATAATTTTTATGACATAGGTATATAATATTAGTTGATTTGTTTTGGTATAATTATTTTGCGCTTTATTTTATGTGACTTTAATGTGTATATTTTTGTTTTTAAATTTAGTTTATTTATGACATGTAGGTAATATTATTAGTTAATTTATTGAGCATGAATCTGTACAATTTATATTTTATGAATAATTTTATTATGTTTAGATATTAAGGGTTTTTATGTTAAGTGGTGCGAATATCTATAATTGTGATTTTAAAATTAAGTATTTTGATTGTAATTAGGTATTTTAATTGTGTATATTTATTTTTTGACATGTGTTTTATAACATTAAATTATTTGAATTTGAATTTGAATTTGAAACATAATATAATTTATGCAAAATAATAATAATAATAATAATAATATAAAAATTGACGCTGTCAACGTCACACGTGTTTTTTACTAATTTTTCTGTTCTTTTCTATAAAAAATGTATTTATTGGCCGTTTCGATTCTACTTTGTACAATTTTAGTGGTACAAATGATACCAATGATGACTACTCATATACTCGGACCTACATGCCAACATACATAAACGCCAACAGAAAATCATGCAAACGAGAAGTAAAACACGTCAAGCGTCCACACTATCCGCACGCCCACCACCTCCGTCCGCATCGTCCTCCTCCTCCTCTTCGGAATCGTCGTCGGGTGAAGAATTCGCCACTGCACCCGACACCAGCGAGTCGAGCGACGAGCGCGGACCGCCGCCGCCGCCGCCACGACCACCTGCGCGGCGCGGACGGCCACCGCTGCCGACACGCTTGGGGCCCGCGGGACATGCTGCCCCGCCCACGGCTCCCGCTGCCGGTGGTGTAGTGCGACGCATGACATGGTCTCAAGCTATGAATGAGAATGTCATGCGCGCCTACTACGGGGCTACAGAGGGAGAAACTAACCTATCCGCGTATCGTGTCCGGATGCTTCCTCTGTTTCAGGCTCTTGAACCGACCATAAATGTGACTGCGCAGCGATTATCGGATCAAGTGCGAGTCATCCAACGACTAAAGCGGCTGGATGACTCGACACTTGATCGGCTTCGCCTGGAGGCTCTCCCTGTTCGTGCGGCCTCCGCTTCGGCGCGGGACCCGCCCGCCATGTCGCCAGATCCGGTGCCGGCACCCGACCTGGCACCGGGGGCACCGCGGGTTCATCCCAGTGCCGACGGGGATGACGTTACGAACCTGAGTGTGAGTACTTCAGACAATGAGCAATTGAGGAGGAATCTGGAAGAGGCGATTGTGCAGCATCGCTTCACACCCGACTCTAGGCCACGATTACCACGTTTGCCCATGAATAGGCGCAATCTAGCGTTGATGGGAGCCCTAAACGCTTTACTGGAGCCGTATATACGATCCAGTAAAGATTTGGAAGATACGCACTCGATCATGTACTGCGGGGCCATCGCGGCGTGCCGTGTTGCTCGAGTCAAGTTTCCGGACGCTGACCGTGCACCTAGGAGCGTGTGAACCGATTCCAGCAGAATCGCCTTTTCCAGAGTGACCAAAGGAAGGTTTATCGAAAGTGGGAGGAAACCGACTACCGTGTGTCCGACGCGCGGTTACCGGATGCTACTGCTATGAGTGATTTCTGGCGTAGTATCTGGTCAGCGCCCGTCGGACATACCGAGGGTGAATGGATGACCGTTGTCGAACGTGAATGCGAGACCATCGAACCTATGGTGGCAGTTACCATCAGCCCCGATGACGTAAGTTGTGCTGTCCGCACGACTCAGAACTGGAAAAGTCCTGGGCCGGATGGATTGCACAACTTCTGGCTAAAATGGTTTCGGTGCTCGCACTCACGATTGGCAACGCAATTCCAACAAGCCCTCGAGCTCGGTTCCCTGCCACCTTCCTTAACAACTGGAGTAACCTTCCTGCTCTACAAGTCCGGTAGTACCACGGAAGCGAAGAACTACCGACCCATCACGTGCTTGCCCACACTGTACAAGCTCCTTACATCCATTTTGAGAGTAAAAATTAACACGCACATTGTTGCGAACAATGTTTTGGCTCCTGCTCAAAATGGATGTAGGGTTGGGTCCCGTGGTACTAAAGAGCTCCTCCTCATTGACATGACCATTTGCCAGCAAGTCCGGCGTAACAAAGGGGCCCTCTCCGCTGCTTGGATTGACTACAAGAAGGCCTATGATTCGGTGCCTCATTCATGGTTGAAGAGGGTCTTGGAGTTGTATAAAGTTAATGCAACTTTAAGATCCTTTCTCGGCGCGTGTATGGGGCAGTGGACCACAGTCCTTCGTCAACCAGGAGGTGGAGATGGCCCCTCTGGTCCGCAGGACTTTATAAGGATCGAGCGAGGAATATTCCAGGGTGACAGTCTGAGTCCCTTATGGTTCTGCCTAGCACTCAATCCCCTCAGCACCCTGCTGAAGGATTCAGGACTAGGTTGCCGGCTTCGGAGAGAGGGTGAAGTCATTTCTCACCTTCTGTACATGGATGATCTCAAATTATTTGCGCCAAATAGTCAAGACTTGTTGGAGCTACTGCGAACCACAGAAGTTTTCAGTAGTGCCATCAAAATGGAGTTTGGTGTCGATAAGTGTGCGGTTATGCATGTGCAGCGGGGGAAAGTAGTAAATTCGACAAATTTACAGCTTTCTGAGACAATGTCGTTCAGATCTATCTCGGAAGCAGAAACCTATAAATACCTTGGTATGTCACAGTCTTTGGGTATTGAAGATATGGGAATTAGACAGGCGGTGAAGGAGCGCTTTTTCAGCCGGCTCACAAAAGTACTTAACAGTCTTTTGTCAGGAGGCAACAAAGTGCGCGCCTTCAACGCCTGGGTAATGCCCATACTCATATACTCCTTTGGCGTACTAAGGTGGACTCAGACCGAGCTGGACGCCCTGGATCGAAGGGTCCGTACACTGCTCACCACACATCGAATGCTACACCCGCGCTCATCAGTTATGAGATTGTACATCCCGCGGAAATGTGGGGGCCGCGGCTTCTTAAATGCCAAAAACCTCCACAACCGCGAGGTGTACAATCTTAGAAACTATTTTCTTAGCAATGAGTGCGGGATGCATCGAGATGTGGTGGCAGTAGATCGGAACCTCACGCCGCTCTCCTTGGCAAAAGAGAACTGGCGCAAACCTGTGGTACTAAGCACCGAGGACCGCAAGGCGGTATGGAAGAGCAAGGAGCTACACGGGCGGTTCTACAAGGCCCTCACGGGACCTGATGTAGATCTGCTCGCGTCGGTGAACTGGCTACGATTCGGGGACCTCTTCGGAGAAACCGAGGGTTTTGCCTGTGCAATTGCTGACGAGGTTATCATGACGAATAACTACCGGAAATATATCCTGAAGGACGGTACGGTCGACATTTGTCGGGCATGCCGCCGTCCCGGTGAGTCACTCAGGCATATTATTTCCGGTTGTTCTCAGATTGTTAACACCGAGTACTTGCACAGACACAACCTCGTAGCCAGGATTATACACCAGCAGCTTGCTCTTCAATACGGCCTTGTGGGCTTCGAAGTGCCGTACTATAAGTACACACCTGCGGCAGTTCTCGAAAATGGTCGTGCCACGCTCTATTGGGATCGATCTATCATCACGGACAGGACTATTGTAGCCAATAAGCCTGATATCGTGCTGATAGATCGATCCCAACGCCGGGCAATGCTCATCGACATCACCATCCCCCATGACGAGAACCTCGTGAAGGCCGAGAAGGACAAAGCCAGTAAGTACCTTGACTTGGCTCACGAGGTAACCGACATGTGGGAGGTTGATTCGGCGATCATTGTACCGATAGTTGTTTCCGCGAACGGTCTCATAGCGAAGAGTCTCGATCAACACCTCAAGAGACTCTCGCTAGGTGGTTGGGTCAAGGGTCAGATGCAGAAGGCGGTAATCCTGGACACGGCGCGCATAGTCCGGCGGTTCCTCTCCCTGCAGCCCTAACCACCGGCAGCTTGGGCCCGCCCCGTTGCCGGCGGCACCCTAGGTTAGGTTTTTTATAAAGTATTTATGTGTTTTGTATTGTTTTTGTATGTTGTATTATATTTTAATTTTATAAATATTGTTATAAAAAGCCTAACCTAAGAGATATGAGAAATAAAGTGTATAATAATAATAAGGCAGGGCAGCTTGTGGCGAGCTGTTGGGGAGTAACGACCCCACGGACCCGAGTGCTCCCGAGAGTTGGTCAGGGTCCCCGCCTCCGGCGTGTCTTCGTCGGTCGGAGTGGAACCCCAAGGGGACCCGTAGGACTCTCAGCTCTGGCTTGCCTTAACTGGCCGTCCAGAGAGGAGTCGTCAGAGCTATATGCTCCAGGGGTGGAAGTGTAAATTTGCGTAAGTCGCGAGTTGGTGCAGCGGCCGTCAAGCCACTGCGCAGAAAGCGGTGTACACCTCTCTACACTCCTGAGCCGCCTACACCGGTGTTGCCCCTGGCTGTCTCTTGTGACGGCATTTACGGGGGCCCATTTAGTCGGCGGCAAGTCACCGCCTGCCTCGATAGCAAAGAGAAATCATTGTTATGGCAGGTGTCCGGACCTCTTTTCTATAGTTCCATCTCTTATCCATCCAACCTTCATCACCATAACCCACTAGTCTTTTCCATATAATCTCCAATAGCCTCTATATGCCTGCTGGGACCGGTTCACGGATATCTATTTTTGTGCCCGTGAATGGGTTGCAGCAGGTGTAAAACACAGCAAATTTCTCCAAAGGGCCTCTACGTGTTGGATCTGTATCCCCGCGCAAGCCTATCAAAAGACCGGGATTTATAGGCCCGTGATCAAAGAGAGATACAAATAATAATAATATTTTCAATTAGGACCATCTATATTGCTGGTTTACTACTATTATTTTCGTTATACCATGTCAAAACCGATTTCGCGTAGTGAGAAGTGGCTAAATTAGGCCAAAATATGACTGACTGTGCGTGGCTTCTTATGAACGGATAAACGTTTTTTTAAACACTCTTTCATGTAAACGACTTGGTCAACTGTGCCAGTTGTAACGAAAGATTTGCTTTTTTTACCACATGTACATATGGCTAGCCACATTAAAATTTTTTTTGCAAACTTGTCTAGTTTTTTGTTGTAAATTTATCATCAATACCTCCTCGTTTATTTGCGACCTAAACCTGTAACCCTGGCAACTGCTTGAAATCTGCCTTGACGTAGGTCTCATCGTCCATCAAAATGCAATCAAATTTCGTTAAATAATTTGTATACAATTTTCGGGCTCGAGTTTTACATAATTTTGGTTTAGTAGCATTGCGATTTGGAACGCTAGACGCCTTATATGAGTGTAAACCTGCTTTTTGCTTAATCTTCTGGACGTACGACTTCGATACCTTACATTTCCTGGCGACGTCTCGAATGGACAGTGTTGGGTTCTTCTTAAAGTGCTCGATGACTTTCCTTGCCTTACTTTTATCCATGGACCCGTGTTTTCTACCCGAACTTTTCTTCCTTTCGACCGTCAACGTCGAGCGATAATTAGCCAATAGGTACCTTTTGAACTGTAGATTTAGGAACGGATAATAATTTACCTAGCTTAGCTTGCGACATATCAGGATTTTCATTGTAAGTGTACAAAATTCTTTTACGCTTGTCCAGTTGGCTCGAGGCCATTTTATAATAGTTATTATTTTTAAAATCTAAAGTAGTCCCAAAATAAACCTTATATATCCCGCCTTCTAACTGTCACAGTGACAGATTTCATTTTTCTTTTATTTATTTTTTTAAGAACTTTATGTCGACCACTTTTTTACGTGGACAGTATTTAGTTTAAATTATTTCTTTTTTATTTTATTTGTGTACTTACCTACTGCTGTACTCATTATTTAATTCACCTCATACTGTTAACAGGATTTCAGGTGTTTTCAAGAACATGTTTCAAGCCCTAAGATCTCATCTTGACTCTTCATGTGTGCAATGTTAAACTAACATTAAATTTAAACTACAATTTAACCTTTCTAAATTCGTCTGAAGTACGTACAGCGATGTAACGAATATCGGTTTTGGAATATTCGCGAATGCGAACGCGAATGCAAATATTTGTGATTCATAGGTATTCGCGAATGCGAATGCGAATGCGAATATTGGGTATTATACATACAAATACACAAACATTAGATAAAGCTGGTAGAGAAAGTTATTAACTGAAATATGACATTTTACCATCATTCAGTTAAAATGTATCATTTTTAGAGCCGCATGTTTTTGTACCTAGACATCTAGGTATTAAGGTCAACTTAGAATGTAGTACTTCCTGCCTTAGGTGTATGAAACAATTAGATAAAAATATTCGCGATATTCGCGTAAATTTTTTGCGAATGCGAATACGAATGCGAATATTTTAAAACATGCGAATATTCGCGAATGCGAATGCGAGTATTCGTTACATCGCTAGTACGTACACAAGAGCGGTACAAGTACGTACACGTCAACATGAAATTTAATTTTCTTGTGATTTTCTCAAGTACGGATCAGAAGCCGACATTTAATGATTATTAATTGGCGAAACCCTCCGAATACGGAGAGTAATCAAAGAACAACACTCAAATCCAAGTACTGTGTAAGCGTCTCATTAAAATATTAGGGGCCCGCTTTGTCGTGGTTAAAACCCTTTGTAAAGTACCTGCGTAAATGTATCACATTGCTGCTATTGTCAGCCTCCGTAGCCTAGTTGGTAGTGACTTTGTCTACGAAGCTGGAGGTTCCGGGTTCGAATCCCAGCGAATTATTTGTGTATTTATTTATCACAATTATTTGTTCCTTGGTCATGGCTGTCTATGTATTTAAGTATGTATATATCTATTATATATATCGTCGCGTAGTACCCACATCACAAGCCTTAATTGAGCTTAACAAGGGACTAGTTTGATTTGTGTAAGATGTCGCAGGATAATTATTTATATTTATTTATTTATACTTACTCAAACTTGTATCAGAAACACTCAATTGAAGGAAAAAACACCCGTATACAGGATGAAATAAAGGTGACATTTCCATTAGTTGATTGAAGTCGATCCGAGGTTGAGCAACGATATTACGTACAAAATTGATGTAATAATGTTAATAGTACATTACGACACAAGTGCGAAAAACATGAAATTCGAAAGGAGTGGTGATGTTTTAAATCACGACCGAAGGGAGAGTTTTAAATCAACACGAGCTACAAATTTCATTTTTGCACGTATTTTAGTACAGATGGCCCTCCGAAGTTTTGGACCTGCGAGCCATTTTTCGCACTAGCGCCTAAAAAAGGCACCATATCTACTAAAAACCGGCCAAGTGCGAGTCGGACTCGCGCGTGAAGGGTTCCGTACCATTATCAATTTATTATTAAAAAAATACAGTTAAATCAACCTACCTCAAAAACTATAGGAGATAATTTAATCAAACCAAAAATCGTTGATAGACTTTATTAATGTGCATAACATATATTTTTTTTAGAATTTTATATCGCGTAGTTTAAAAAATAGAGGGGGGGGGGGCACACTTTTCAGACTTTGAGAGCTGATATCTCGAAAACGATTTGCTTAAATAAAAATGAGATTTATAAACCTTCATATCATTTTCAAAGACCTTTCTATTAATACCCCACACGCTTATATACAACTAAAAAAAATTTCTATCCCTCAGTTACATGTATCCCTTTACGACCGAGACGAAAAAAATCTAAATTATTAAGAAAAATGCATGTAGATCGTTTTTAAATTATCTTCGAATACTTGTAAAAAATAAAAAAAAAATCAAATTGCCTTTTATCATTAAAAAAATCGCATGCACGAAAGTGACGTTCAGGATCTGTATGTAAATAGTACGGTCAAATCGTACATTAAACTCGCAAAACATGTAGTAAAGTTGCAATTTTGGTATGTTATTTAGACACCATAGGGCAGTATAAAACCACATTTTGCAAGCAAAAAAAGTTGTGCTAGCTGCGTTATACGTGAAAAACTGTGAAATTTACTGTCTATTTTTAGTTACTAATTTTTATAAAAAAAGCCTTAAGTTTTTTGACAATATGTATCAGGTAACGTTTAAAGATGAATAAATTTGTAACAAGATAAGATAACATGCATTATCGTAGGTCTTATAGTTTCAGAGATTCGAGACTTCAAATAGTACCCTGTTTTGTAAACTAGATAAAATGTTGAGTTTTGCTAACATTCTTGGTTTAATATCGCCGTACCTAATTATGCTACGAAAAACATGAAATAATTATCTTATAGAGCAATTAATATTCTTTCATTTAAGGGTAAAATCAGGTCAGTAAACTTTGTAATTGAAACTAAAAACGCGAAATTCAACAAGCAGGAGGTCCGCTATCTAAGTTTTTCATACAAATGACAAGTCGTGTTGCAAAGCTGCAATTTTTGTTTATTATAAAGGCTCTATAGGGATGTACGAAAATGCATATTACAAGAAGAAAAAAAAAAGGATTTAGGTATAGGACGTAAGGAAGTGAAAAAAAAATCAGACTTTTTTTAGTTTTTGACGTTTAACTAAAAAACTATAACTTTTTGATACTAATTGCTATAAAACTATGAAAGAGTATTAAATTTGAAAGGATTTGAGCTACCTTGCATTACCCTAAATTATATAGATTTAGAGATACGACATTTCAAAATGTGCCCTTCATTAAGTTAAGAAAATAAATGCATGTTTTGAAGCCTCTTATACCCCCAACTATACGACTTACAATAATTGTTATCGGCTCAATTTGTTCCAAATTTAATGTTGTTATTATCTACAATTACTTTTTTTTCTTACCGCGAACGTTTTGCCAATATTTAGTGAATAGCTTTAACGTAACCTAAAATTTGTTTATGTTTTGATAAAAGGGCACTTTATTAAATGTCGTATCTCAAAATATATATAACTTACGGTGATGCAACGTAGCTCAAATCCTTTCAAATTTAATGTTCTTTCTTAGTTTTATAGCAATCAGTATCAAAAAGATAATAGATTTTTAGTTAAACGTCAAAAACTAAAAAAAGTGCGTTTTTTTTCCGTTTTTTACGTCCTATGCCCAAATTATTTTTTTGTTTTTCTTTTAATATGCATTTTCGTATATATCTATAAGGCCTTTATAATATACCAAAATTGCAGCTTTGCAATTCGACTTGCGATTTGTATGAAAAACTTAGGTAGCGGGCCTCCTGCCTTTGGAATTTCGGGTTTATACTTTCTACTACAAAGTTCACTGACCTAATTTTACCCTTAAATTAAAGAATATTAAGTGCGCTATAAGGTCATTATTGCATGTTTTTCGTAGCATAATTAGGTGAGGCGATATTAAGTCGAAACGTTAGCAAAACACAAAATTTTATCTAGTTTACAAAAAGGGGTACTTTTTAAAGTCTCGAATCTCTGAAACTATAAGACCTACGGTAATGCATGTTAGCTCAACTTGTTGGAGATTTATTAGTCTTTAAACGTTTATGTACATATTATATCAAAAAACGAAAGGTTTTTTAAATAAAAATCAGAAACTAATAAATGGCCGTAAATTTCGCAGTTTTTCACGTACTACCCAGCTAGCACAACTTTTTTTTGCTTGCAAAATATGGTTTTATACTGTCTTATGGTGTCTAAACAACATACCAAAAATGCAGCGATACTACTTGATTTGCGAGTTTAGGGTAAAATTATGTACGATTTGACCGTACTAAAATGCAAGATCTTGCAAATTAGTATGAACATGCCGAAAAACATTAATAAAACACAGTATTTAACGAAAAAACTTTCTATCATAAGCGATCTTACATTTTTAGGATTCCATACTAAAAGAAGAAAAAAAACGGAGCCCTCATAGGATCACTGGCGTGTCTATCTGTCCGTCTGTCACAACCGATTTACTCCGACACTACAACTGGGCAGATTGAGTTGAATTTTCGCACACCTATGTAAGTTGGTGACCCAACGATGGATGTGGAATGTAAAAAAAGAGTTATAAATATGAGGGCTACTTTTAGGGCGTAAATTAGAAAATAAAAATCAAAATTTTCACTTCATGATTTCGAGAAGATAAAATGTATTATCAATGCTAATAATAATATGATGAATGGATTAAAGCGACGATTTATAGGAATCAACGTGTAATAAACAGTACTATTTGCAATAAATACTTTTACTGACTGAGAAAAACGACGAATCTAGAAATCACATTACATTATACAAATTCACACAAGAAAAAAAAACTATATTTACTACACACTGAGTTTTCCGCAGTAATTCAACAATAGATTTAAAGATGTGAACGGAATTAACGGGTTTTAATAGCCAAACAAGAAAATATTTGTGGTTTAATACTTAAAAAGCATAATATTATGCTAGAAAGTACTACGTCGTACACAAGCAGAATTAGCAGTAATCTCACACCTAGCTTTAGTGATGGTGTGAAGCTTCCGAAGATAGACATGGCAAAGTTCACCGGAAACTATCAAGATTGGACGTCCTTCTTCAGTGTGTTTTCATCATTAATCCACAAATAAGCAGAGTTCAAAAGAGCAACATTCATAATAGCCAAGCTAAAGCAATTCGAGAGATATTAGGTATGCACAACTATGAGTGCCTAACCAAGATGAAAGTACAAGGATTAACCCTAGTTCCTTGAATACGCTGATTGAAATACGATGAAATATGTAACAAATTAGACGAATTAGACGAAATATGTAACCAATTCTTCAAAACATATGACTGTTGTGTAAGAAAACGACGGTTGGATGACAACTGATTTATTTTATATTTCTACCCACAACATCTTCCCCTTAAAAAGAATAGAACCTATATTTACCCAACACCAAATTACATAATTTACGTTAATGTTAATCATACCTACATACATCCTCCCAAACAAATAAACCTATGTTTATTTTTTAACCTAATAAATAAGTACCTATAGGTACTTAGGTTTAGGTAGTGACATGTAAACATAATGTAATTTATTTTAAAAGATGATAACAAAAGATTGAGTTTAAGCTTATCAATATTGTTGCAATTACCTACTTGCTATAGATTATTTTTAAAAGTATTTTTTTTTCGTACAAGGGAAAATAAAATAACTAAATAGCTATTTAGCTATAAATAGCTATTTAGAGTGATGCAGTACAACATATCATCACTTTGTTATTTCACCCCTTTTTCTAATAGTTATCATGGGGGAATGCGACTCAACGACCCCATCATCAGTTGATTCCGCTGATGAAAAGCTATCCATGTCGAGTGAAATATCTTGTTCCACATCACCCTCGACCTCACCGTCATTGTTAACTTTATCATTGATTGATTCACATTTGATCAGGTGCCTTCTATTTCGTCTGTAAACACCCCTGTTATTTTTTACTAAATACGACCTGGGTGAATCAGTCTTTGATACAATTTGTCCTCTCATTCTATGGTTTTTATCCAATACAATGACTTTATCACCTTTATTCAAAGTAGGTAATGTTTTACATCGTCTGTCGTAGTATCGCTTACTTTTTAATTGGTTATTAACAATCACATCATAATGATCGGCTGGCACTGGTTGGGGTTGGAGCAGATCGGGGTGAACTGGTAACCGACACCTCAACATACGGCCCATCAGCATTTGTGCAGGAGAACTCAGGTTTTCCCGTGGTGTGTTGCGATAACTAAGTAAGTTTAAGTAAATATCCGAATTACTTTGAATAGATTTTTTTAATATATTTTTTATGGTTTGAACCGCTCTCTCGCTCTTTCCATTCGCCTGGGCATAGTTTGGCGAGGTGGTGGTGTGTTCAAAGCCCCAATCTGCGGCAAACCGTTTGAAGTCCCTTGACGTGTATTGCGTGCCATTATCACTTATTACTTTTTCTGGAATTCCATGCCTAGCAAAATTCTCTTTTAAAGCCTGTATAACCGACATACTTGTTATATTATTTAATTTAGAAACTTCTATAAATCCCGAGTAGTAATCAATAACGATCAAATAATATTTTTTTAAGTATTCGAATATATCTGTACCTACTTGAGACCACGGTAAATTGGGTACCTTTACCGGTATTAAAGGCTCCCTAGTAGGTGCATTTAAGTGATCCTGGCACACTTTACAGCATTTTACATACATTTCGATTTCTTTATTAATTCCAGGCCAAAACAACACTTGTCTAGCGCGTCTTTTACAACGGTCAATGCCAAGGTGGCCGTCGTGGATGACTCTGAGCATTTCAACTCGCATTGAACTCGGAATTAAAATTAAATTATTTTTAAAAATAATATCATCCACCGCAAATAATTCATCCTTCATTGACCAGTAACATTTCAGGTTTTCACGCACTTCATATTTATTTTCCGGCCAGCCATTATTTATATAATTCAACAATGTAACTAAATTATAATCCTTCAAAGTTTCCTCTTTTACAAGTTGTAATTGGTAGCACGTTGGACCGGCAATCCAGAGGCAGCGGGTTCGAATCCCGTGACAACCAGAGTCTTTCGTAGTTGATTTTTTCTATGGTAAGCACATCTGTTACGACATTGTGGGATTATCCGCATTGTAAAAAAAGTAACTTCAATATCAATTTGTTTAATTATAAAAATAAATTGATGTTTTCTAATCTTGTAATGTAAATATGTCAAAACAAAAATTACAACTTGTAAAAGAGGAAACTTTGAAGGATTATAATTTAGTTACATTGTTGAATTATATAAATAATGGCTGGCCGGAAAATAAATATGAAGTGCGTGAAAACCTGAAATGTTACTGGTCAATGAAGGATGAATTATTTGCGGTGGATGATATTATTTTTAAAAATAATTTAATTTTAATTCCGAGTTCAATGCGAGTTGAAATGCTCAGAGTCATCCACGACGGCCACCTTGGCATTGACCGTTGTAAAAGACGCGCTAGACAAGTGTTGTTTTGGCCTGGAATTAATAAAGAAATCGAAATGTATGTAAAATGCTGTAAAGTGTGCCAGGATCACTTAAATGCACCTACTAGGGAGCCTTTAATACCGGTAAAGGTACCCAATTTACCGTGGTCTCAAGTAGGTACAGATATATTCGAATACTTAAAAAAATATTATTTGATCGTTATTGATTACTACTCGGGATTTATAGAAGTTTCTAAATTAAATAATATAACAAGTATGTCGGTTATACAGGCTTTAAAAGAGAATTTTGCTAGGCATGGAATTCCAGAAAAAGTAATAAGTGATAATGGCACGCAATACACGTCAAGGGACTTCAAACGGTTTGCCGCAGATTGGGGCTTTGAACACACCACCACCTCGCCAAACTATGCCCAGGCGAATGGAAAGAGCGAGAGAGCGGTTCAAACCATAAAAAATATATTAAAAAAATCTATTCAAAGTAATTCGGATATTTACTTAAACTTACTTAGTTATCGCAACACACCACGGGAAAACCTGAGTTCTCCTGCACAAATGCTGATGGGCCGTATGTTGAGGTGTCGGTTACCAGTTCACCCCGATCTGCTCCAACCCCAACCAGTGCCAGCCGATCATTATGATGTGATTGTTAATAACCAATTAAAAAGTAAGCGATACTACGACAGACGATGTAAAACATTACCTACTTTGAATAAAGGTGATAAAGTCATTGTATTGGATAAAAACCATAGAATGAGAGGACAAATTGTATCAAAGACTGATTCACCCAGGTCGTATTTAGTAAAAAATAACAGGGGTGTTTACAGACGAAATAGAAGGCACCTGATCAAATGTGAATCAATCAATGATAAAGTTAACAATGACGGTGAGGTCGAGGGTGATGTGGAACAAGATATTTCACTCGACATGGATAGCTTTTCATCAGCGGAATCAACTGATGATGGGGTCGTTGAGTCGCATTCCCCCATGATAACTATTAGAAAAAGGGGTGAAATAACAAAGTGATGATATGTTGTACTGCATCACTCTAAATAGCTATTTATAGCTAAATAGCTATTTAGTTATTTTATTTTCCCTTGTACGAAAAAAAAATACTTTTAAAAATAATCTATAGCAAGTAGGTAATTGTATAATGTCAAAAGGGTTTGCAGAACTTGAGGCTTCACTGCAGGCCGCCACCCCCATGCCTGACACAATTTCCACACTAAAAGCCGAACTTAACAAATTTAAAGATATCACCTCGACCTTGCTCAATGTAATTGGGCAACAGATAACAGCACTTAGCAACTCAGTGGACAATCTTGAGATGCGGCACCGTCGAAAATATTTGTTATTGGGAGGCGTGTCTGAGTCCACCAATGAAAATGTTGTTGAGATGGTAGTTGCCATATGCCGGGATAAGCTAGGGCAAGCCGAGGTGTCGCCGTCATCATTCTCTGCCTGCCACAGGCTTGGACCAGCAGTCACAGGACGTTCCCGTTCTATTCTGGTGCGCTGTAATGATACAGTAACGAGGGACACTCTCTGGAAGAAGAAGACTCAGTTGAAGGGCTCCCGTATTGTGATGTCTGAGTTTCTAACACGTCGCCGGCAAGCAGTGTTCCTCGAAGCCCGCAGGCATTTCGGCATTCGAGGTGTCTGGACATTGGAAGGTACTATCTTTATTAAACCATCCAACGGCAAGATTTATCGCGTGGTTACGGGTGAACAGCTCCAAAAACTTATAAATGAGCATCCATCTCCAGCCCCGGCGTCAACGCAGGGACATGAGGAAGCAGCGGCGCCAAGGGCTGGGCCGGCGGAGAGCACTGGGGTGAAGCATACGAAGCCAGCTGAACCGTCACGATACCCCAAAAGGACGAAATAAGCATCATTCCGTTCCATTTTGTATCTTCCTTATTAGTTAACGATTTCATTTTTGCTTAAAATGTACCCGTTTTCAATTTTAAGTGATTTTTTTGTCTACCGGTAAAATTATTGATTTATGTTTAACTATTATCGATTTTTCTTTAGTGACAGCCTGGGGTAAATCTAAATGACATGACAACTTTGACAAGTGACATTGTACTGGAACGTTCCGTTTCTCGTAGCATTTTTCTTTTCTTTTTTATACTATATTATTACAAAATTTAAAGTGCATATAATATTTACATTTGCCCCATGGATTTTATTTTACTTTACTTATCAATGTAAAAAACATTGCATAACTTGATTTTTCTATATGTTTTAACAATTGTTTGCCTTTTCTGGCTACTATTAGTTTTATATTTAAAATGTACTGTGTAGTGCATTTGTGCTGGTCGGCCGGCAGGCTAAACGGACTAGTAAATTTAGTAGCATATAATTTAATATTTAGTTTTTATATATTATATAACTTAATAATATTATTATATATTTATATTATATGTCTTTTGATGGATCTAATGATTCCTTTTACTCAGCTTGTGACTTGTCGACTTCATTTCATTCGACTGATGAACTGCTTGAAACCGAGACCCTTGGTTCTTTGATGAGGAATGAATTCCAGAGGCACCCCAATCTTTTTAACGTTTGCCATATTAACGCTCAAAGCATTTGTAGCCATTTTAATGATTTTTTAGACACTTTTACTTCCTGTGATATTCATGCTATTCTCGTTAGCGAAAGTTGGCTTAAACCTGAAATTCCTTCAACATGTTGCAGCCTTCCGGGGTTTATCTTACTGCGTAATGACCGCACAGGCAAGCGCGGTGGAGGGGTGGCAATCTATCTTCGTTCTGATATCCCCTATAAGATTGTAAAGATCTCGCCCTCCCTTTATTCCAGCTCGATGGAATTTCTGATCATTGAGGTAAAGTTAAGAGGAGTTTGCCTCATTCTAGGTGTAATCTATTGTCCACCTACTATAGACTACTTTACAGCTTTCGACGACCTTCTATCCGAGGTGGGCTCGGAGTGCACACATCATATAATTATGGGCGATCTTAACACAGACTTACTGAAGGATAACTTTAGGTCACGACAGCTGAGATCGGTTTCAGAAGCAGCGGACTTTTCTTTGGTGCCTCTTCAGGCAACTCACCACAATGCTGACTCGCCCGACTCGTGGTTAGACGTGATCATGACGTCTTCTATGGACAATGTAGTCAAATCTGGCCAATTATTAGCACCTGGGTTCTCACATCACGATCTTATTTATTTGACGTACAAGGTTAAACCGCCAAAACTGAAGCCAGTAGTATTAAGTTTGCGGAGCTTTGCACGACTCGATCCTGATTCTTTAAGGCGCGACGCTGTGTCGGCTAACTGGGCTGCCACGTATGATGCATCTACGTTGGATGAAAAAGTTACCAAATTTAATTCTGTTATCTTAGGACTGTTTGATGCTCATGCGCCGGTTCGTTCGGTGAGATTGAAGCGGCCGCCTGCGCCGTGGATCACTAGGGGCGTTCGTATGGCGATGTCGAGGCGTGATAAAGCTTTTCGCATATTTAAGCGGGATCGTTGCGATGTAAACTGGGGTTTGTTCAAGGCTGCGAGAAATCGCTGTAACCAAATGGTGAGAGCTGCGAAGCGTCGCTACATCCATGAGAATGTTCTTTCCACTTCTCTTGCTGACACATGGAAATTCCTTAGATCCCTTGGCATTGGAAAAACTAGAGGAGATGTAAATTCTACCACTTTCACCCTTAACCAATTAAATTCACATTTCTCTAAAACCACCTCACTTAATCCCTTAGTTAAATTTAAAACATTATCTCTAATTGCTTCTCTTTCCTCTCCAGATATTGTTCCTTTTACATTTAGCCCCGTATCTCATGATGAAATTCGTAAAATCATTGTGTCCATTAAATCTCAGGCAGTTGGTCATGACAACGTGAGTAGAGTTATGGTCATCCATATCCTTGATCAAGTTCTGCCTGTAGTATCGCATATTGTCAATACTTCCTTACTCACTGGGGTTTTCCCATCTTGTTGGCGTAAGGCCTTTGTCATTCCAGTGCCTAAAGTTGACAATCCCAGTTCTCTCAATCATTTTCGGCCTATATCCATCCTTCCATTTCTCTCTAAAATTCTCGAGGCCGCAGCCCACAAACAGATTTCACAATTTGTTCACCGGAATAATCTCCTGTCACCCTTTCAATCTGGGTTCCGATCCGGTCACAGCACCACCACCGCACTTCTTAAAGTTTCGGAGGATATTCGGCTAGGGATGGAAACCTCCAAAGTCACGGTGATGGTGCTTATAGATTTTTCAAATGCCTTCAATGTTGTTGACCATGACCTACTTCTCGCTACTCTGACTCATTTGCGAGTTTCCTTAAAGGCAACAGAGTGGTTTGCGTCTTATCTGTCTGATCGCGTTCAGGCTGTCCGTGCCAGTCACTCACTATCCGACTAGTGTGCGCTGAATAATGGTGTTCCTCAAGGTGGCATACTTTCACCCTTTCTGTTTTCTGTGTTCATCAACTTAATTACCGATAACATTCGTAGCTCTTACCATTTGTATGCAGATGATTTGCAGCTGTACACTCATGCGGATGTGAATGACATTAACACTGCCATCGCGTTGTTGAATGCTGATTTGGATCGCATTGCTGAATGGTCCAGTTCCTTTGGTGTGTGTGTCAATCCAGCCAAGTGCCAAGCCATAATTCTGGGAAGCCAGTGGCAAATTGCTAAGCTCAGCGCTATACCGATTGCACCGATCTTGTTTGATGGGGAAGTTATTCCTGTGAGTAATAAGATAAAAAATCTGGGATTATTTTTTGATTCTCACCTTTCTTGGAATGGCCACTTGGCAGATATAAGTCGGAAGGTCACTGGAACTTTGAGAACTTTATATAAATTTAAAAATTTTCTTCCAGTGGCTACCAAAAAAATGTTAGTACAGGCTCTGATCCTACCAATAATTGATTATGGCGATGTGTGCACGACGAATATCACCCAAGAGTCTCTTAATAAACTTGAACGTCTCCTTAATAATGGCATTCGATTTATCTTTAACCTCCGTAAATATGATCACGTTTCCTTTTACCGGCGTCAACTCAACTGGCTTTCCATCCGTCGACGGAGAGTCCTCAGGATCCTCTGCACCCTTTTTTCTATTCTGTTTGAGCCTTCTGCTCCCGGATATCTCAGAAGTAGGTTCACATTTGAAACTCCTCGGCCAGGCTGTGAGTTGCGTACCTCCCGTATTCTCAAACTTTTGGTCCCTGCTCACCGTACTAGTTTTATTAGTAATTCCTTCGTCGTCCAGGCTTGTCGTCACTGGAATTCGCTTCCTCTTCATATAAGACAAGCTCCAAGCAAATTTGCGTTTAAGCGGATGTTGCGTACGCACCTGCTGAGTGAAGAGTGTAAATAGTGTCCATCATTATCATTATGTATGTATGTATGTAGGAAATATGTAGTAGTATATTATACTATTGTATTTATGTATTCGTATTGTATAATTATATATATGGATATAATTAGTTTGCTTTAGATTTCAATAACATTGCTTTTGTCTCTTTTTGCACCTTTTTATTCTTTTTCTGTTTGGCCTTATGGTTGACTGGTAGAGAATGCCATTAGGCATTAAGTCCGCCATTTGTACATTTTTTTTGTATTTTGTGCAATAAAGCTTAAATAAATAAATAAATAAATAAATAATTGCAACAATATTGATAAGCTTAAACTCAATCTTTTGTTATCATCTTTTAAAATAAATTACATTATGTTTACATGTCACTACCTAAACCTAAGTACCTATAGGTACTTATTTATTAGGTTAAAAAATAAACATAGGTTTATTTGTTTGGGAGGATGTATGTAGGTATGATTAACATTAACGTAAATTATGTAATTTGGTGTTGGGTAAATATAGGTTCTATTCTTTTTAAGGGGAAGATGTTGTGGGTAGAAATATAAAATAAATCAGTTGTCATCCAACCGTCGTTTTCTTACACAACAGTCATATGTTTTGAAGAATTGGTTACATATTTCGTCTAATTCGTCTAATTTGTTACATATTTCATCGTATTTCAATCAGCGTATTCAAGGAACTAGGGTTAATCCTTGTACTTTCATCTTGGTTAGGCACTCATAGTTGTGCATACCTAATATCTCTCGAATTGCTTTAGCTTGGCTATTATGAATGTTGCTCTTTTGAACTCTGCTTATTTGTGGATTAATGATGAAAACACACTGAAGAAGGACGTCCAATCTTGATAGTTTCCGGTGAACTTTGCCATGTCTATCTTCGGAAGCTTCACACCATCACTAAAGCTAGGTGTGAGATTACTGCTAATTCTGCTTGTGTACGACGTAGTACTTTCTAGCATAATATTATGCTTTTTAAGTATTAAACCACAAATATTTTCTTGTTTGGCTATTAAAACCCGTTAATTCCGTTCACATCTTTAAATCTATTGTTGAATTACTGCGGAAAACTCAGTGTGTAGTAAATATAGTTTTTTTTTCTTGTGTGAATTTGTATAATGTAATGTGATTTCTAGATTCGTCGTTTTTCTCAGTCAGTAAAAGTATTTATTGCAAATAGTACTGTTTATTACACGTTGATTCCTATAAATCGTCGCTTTAATCCATTCATCATATTATTATTAGCATTGATAATACATTTTATCTTCTCGAAATCATGAAGTGAAAATTTTGATTTTTATTTTCTAATTTACGCCCTAAAAGTAGCCCTCATATTTATAACTCTTTTTTTACATTCCACATCCATCGTTGGGTCACCAACTTACATAGGTGTGCGAAAATTCAACTCAATCTGCCCAGTTGTAGTGTCGGAGTAAATCGGTTGTGACAGACGGACAGATAGACACGCCAGTGATCCTATGAGGGCTCCGTTTTTTTTCTTCTTTTAGTATGGAATCCTAAAAATGTAAGATCGCTTATGATAGAAAGTTTTTTCGTTAAATACTGTGTTTTATTAATGTTTTTCGGCATGTTCATACTAATTTGCAAGATCTTGCATTTTAGTACGGTCAAATCGTACATAATTTTACCCTAAACTCGCAAATCAAGTAGTATCGCTGCATTTTTGGTATGTTGTTTAGACACCATAAGACAGTATAAAACCATATTTTGCAAGCAAAAAAAAGTTGTGCTAGCTGGGTAGTACGTGAAAAACTGCGAAATTTACGGCCATTTATTAGTTTCTGATTTTTATTTAAAAAACCTTTCGTTTTTTGATATAATATGTACATAAACGTTTAAAGACTAATAAATCTCCAACAAGTTGAGCTAACATGCATTACCGTAGGTCTTATAGTTTCAGAGATTCGAGACTTTAAAAAGTACCCCTTTTTGTAAACTAGATAAAATTTTGTGTTTTGCTAACGTTTCGACTTAATATCGCCTCACCTAATTATGCTACGAAAAACATGCAATAATGACCTTATAGCGCACTTAATATTCTTTAATTTAAGGGTAAAATTAGGTCAGTGAACTTTGTAGTAGAAAGTATAAACCCGAAATTCCAAAGGCAGGAGGCCCGCTACCGCAAGTAATTCTTTGAGAAATAATACCTCTAACTTCTTTAAATTTCTGATAAAACATTTGTACTCTAAACTCGAAAAGGTTTCAGCGCAGTTGAGTACTTTTTCTAATAAAAGGGTACGTCGAGGGCTCATAGATCCACTAGGTTCGGTTATTAAAAGCATAAGCGGTAATTTAGATCACAATGACGCCATTAGATATGACCATGCTATTAAAATACTCAGAAATAATGAACAAAAACTGTCCAAAAGTTTTAATGAACACATAAGTTTATGTAAAAGATGGATTTTAGAACAAAAAAAATATTTTATCTACATTGGCTAATAATCAACACATTTTAAATAATGAAATATCCAACTTACAAAACAGCACAAATTTGAATAATAAAAAATTGACAGACTACGCACACTTAACTCAATTGTTCAACATTATTAACGAAAATATTAACGACTTGTATACAGAGTTACTGCGCATAGAAAATATATTAGCTTTTAGTAGACTAGGTAACGTGCACCACTCTATTTTAAACACTGATGCACTAAAAGATATGATCAAAACTTTACACGAAATTTATGCAAAAAATCAAATTTTAGATTTAGACATAAGGGAATATTATGGTTTTATTAATATAGGTTCTTATTTTTCTAAGAATAATTTAGTTATTGTTCTTAAGGTACCAATTGCTTACGAAAATTCGTTTGACTTGTATAGGCTATGTCCTTTGCCGAATGAAAACGGGCTCATCCTTATTCCTCCTTATCCCCTCATAGCAACCAACTCTATAGAATATGTGTACATGGAGGCAGAATGCCCCAAATCCGGCGACTGGTACATCTGCGAGCAAAAACTCAGCCACCAAATACGCACCGAACAGGACTGCATTCACAAACTCATTCACTCGCAGGAGATAGATGGAACGTGTAAAACCACGCCTATCTCTCTGACAAAGGAGGCTCTACTAGAGCTGGACGATCGGCATTATGCAATAACATTTCCACTTCCCACCAAAGTTAAGACCAGCTGTCAAACAGAACAACACCTTACGTTAAAAGGAAGCTACGTCGCAACTATCCCACAACATTGTTCTATAAAGACTCCACAATTTACCATAGTCAATATCAACAACAAACTTCGCGGCCAACCACTGAGAATAATGTCAATACCTCTGGAGAGTAAACATGAAGATTCTATTGCTATCTTAAAAATGGACTCCATTAACCTGAAAAATCTCGAAGCTATCGAACAGCAGCTAACTATGGAAAAACCTGTCGAAATTAACGAAGCTTTGTCCTCAAGTTTTTACCACACCACAATACCATTATACATTATTATATTACTTGGAGCAAGTACAGCAGCTTTCATATTATATCAGAAATATCGAACTACGAAAAAAATCAACATTAGTAAGCCAGAAAACATAGAGCTACAAAAAGCCGCAACATTTGCACTAAACCTAGCAAATAGTTGCTCTACTTAGAGGGGAGGTGTTAGGCACGCACCTGGTACACCTCGCACACTGCACCACGGCACGGCCACGTCATCATACGTCACAGCGTCGCGTCATCGGTGCTGCGTATGAAGCTTTCGTCACAAAACGTTGTATGCAGACGCCCTGCGCCCGCGCCGCGTATCGTCATCGATATTTGGCAATAACTCCGACCGAATACACAAAACGGAAGTGCAAGCTCATTCTGAGCCTTTTTGATACCTAACATCGGATCTGATAGGACACCGCGATACCTTTCGCGTTAGCTTAAGCCACTAATGTAATCTTATAATTTAATTAAATCTCACTTATTCTACGCTCGATTATAATTTATCTCCTCCACTGCTGCCCTCCTATATAATTTATTGATTGATATTTACTCTTAAAGAGTTAAACGTTTTTATTTAGCACAAATTAGAATTAAATTAAGTACTTTTGTGTAAACAATATGCCCATAAATAATAAGTGCACAAAATTGTAGGTTCGGACGTAGCTCGTAAATCGTTCATCATAAATATTTGCACGATTATGCATAATCGGTCTGTGCACAAAATGAAACCAAGAAAGATGGTCATGTTGTGGGTAGAAATATAAAATAAATCAGTTGTCATCCAACCGTCGTTTTCTTACACAACATGGTGGCAGCGGTGGGATATTAAAATGCGTTTCATTCGAGTTATCCATCGTTTTCGGTGTGTTTTAGTGAAAACGACAGTGTGTCTATCGGTGTTTATTTTGTGATAATAAAAATTACCATGGAGCACGCGAGACCACCTTCGGAACTGAGTTTGGATGGCAGCCCCGTCAGCTGGGCTGACGCATGGCGGAAATGGAAAGACCAGTTTATTTTATTCCTAAAAGCATCTGGGGTGCATAAGGAAGAATCCGCGGTACAGTCTAGCTTACTCATCAATTTGATAGGGTCGGACGGCTTCGACGTTTACCAGACGTTACCGTTTGAAACTGAATCCGATCGAGAAGACGTGAACGCGGTACTAAAAAAATTCGATGAATACTTTGGTGTGAAATCAAATCTAACATTAGCGCGGTACAATTTTTTTACGAGGAGTCAGGAACAAGGAGAGACTATCGGTCAATATGTCGTGGCCTTGAAACTACTCAGCAAAAAGTGTGAGTTCGGGTCATTAGAAGATTCGCTTATTCGGGACCGTATAGTTTGCGGCATAAACAATGTAGTAGTGCGCGATAGACTGTTACGAATGGAGGAATTAAGTCTAGACAAGGCTATAAAAGTGTGCGAAGCCGACGAGGTCTCGGCTGACGGCAGCCGGTGCCTGGAGTCCCGCGCCGCGGGGCTGACGCGGGTGGACGCGGTGCGCGCTCGCCAGCACGGCGGGCGCGGAGGCCGGCGCGGGCGGGGCCGGGCCGCGCCCGCCGGGGCCGCCGCCACGCGCGCGACGAGGCCGCCGGCGCCCGCCAGTGCCGGGCCCAGCTATGAGAGTTGTCACGGTTGTGGTATGCAGTGCGAGCCAGGTATGTGTCCGGCTATGAATGTGAAGTGTTACGTGTGTCAAAATTATGGTCATTATGCGCGGCGGTGCAATACGTCGCGAAACATTAAAAAAATGTACGATATTGAAGTTCATAATGAGAATGCGGACGATTATGAGGACGATTGTGTGTTATTTTATGTTTCTATGGTAGAAAATGCATCGCTCGCGGAACGGTCCGTTAATGAAGACTGGTATGAGACTTTGACCCTTGACGGTGGTCGTTCGGAACGTTTTAAGTTGGATACCGGGGCGGATATTGACGTACTGTCCTACGAGCGCTTTAGCATTTTAGGTTACAGTGATTCGATTATACAAACAAAACATGGCATGAGATTGCAATCCTATGGTGGTAACGTAATTCCTATAAAGGGAGTATGTTATTTAAATTGTTGGCATAAGAATAAAAAATATTGTTTAAAAATTGCCATAGCGAATATTCGATGTGAAAGCGTACTGGGCAAATATACTTGTAGGCAAATGGGATTGGTACATCGTGTCCATAATGTTAATTTAGACGAGTACGGCGATTTATTTGAGGGTTTGGGTTGTTTACCGGGCGAATATAGCATAATCGTCGACCCGAGCGTACCGCCGGTAGTGACCGCTCCGCGTAAAGTTCCGCTCGCGCTGCGCGACAAGTTGCTCGACGAGTTGAATCGAATGACGGACTTGGGAGTGATTAGGAAAGTGACTCATCCTACGCCTTGGGTTAATTCTATCGTATTAGCGGCGAAAAAAAATGGGGACCTTAGAGTATGCCTAGACCCGCGTCCATTAAATTGTGCCATTCGTCGTGCTCATTTTCAACTGCCGACAATTACGGAATTAACGTCAAAATTAAACGGTGCATGCTACTTTTCAGTGTTAGACGCAAATTCGGGGTTTTGGGCCGTTAAACTGGACGATGCCAGTGCTGATCTCTGCACGTTTAGTTCTCCCTTCGGTAGGTACCAGTTTACCAGATTGCCGTTCGGGATTTACTGTGCTCCTGAAGTGTTCCATGCGAAAATAAAACAGCTGCTTGAGGATCTCGACGGGGTCGATTCTTTTATTGACGATATTATCTGCTGGGGTACAACGAAACAAGAACACGATGAGCGGTTGGTAGCATTATTACACAAGGCTCGGAGCATTAATTTGAAATTCAATAAAACTAAATGTAAAATATGCGTCGAAGAAGTGACGTATCTAGGTCATGTATTCAGTAAATATGGAATGAAACCGGACAGTAGTAAAGTTAAAGCAATTACTGAAATGCCGCCACCCAATGACAAGAAATCCCTAGAACGTTTTTTAGGGGCAACTAATTATTTGTCCAAATTCATTCCAAGCTATTCAGAACATACGAAGCCATTGACTAATCTATTAAAAAAAGATGTAGCTTGGATTTGGGATGCGGTACATCAGAATGCTCTTGATAAACTCAAGAAGCTCATAAGCGAGAGCCCAGTTTTAGCCCTGTATGACGTGCGACAGCCGGTGGTGCTGTCGGTGGACGCCAGCAGCGTCGCGCTGGGCGCGGTGCTGCTGCAGGGCGGGCGGCCCGTGGAGTACGCCTCGCGCATGCTCACGGATACACAAACCAGGTACGCTCAGGTCGAAAAAGAAATGTTAGCCATTGTGTTCGCTGCAGAAAAGTTTCGACAATACATTTACGGAAAAAGAAATGTAGTGGTAGAAACAGATCACAAGCCCCTCGAAAGTATATTTAAAAAACCATTAGAGTCCGTCCCAGTACGTTTACAACGAATGTTACTGCGCCTACAGGGCCTAGACTTGTTAGTTACATATAAACCAGGCAAATATATGTACTTGGCGGACACCTTGTCTCGCGCGTCTTTACCAGAAAGATATGATGATGCTGTCAGTAATGGAATAATGTATCAAGTTAATCTGTTAATGACTAATGTAAATATAATCCCACAATGTCGTAACAGATGTGCTTACCATAGAAAAAATCAACTACGAAAGACTCTGGTTGTCACGGGATTCGAACCCGCTGCCTCTGGATTGCCGGTCCAACGTGCTACCAATTACACAGACGACCTTCCGTCGATCACAGCGAATTTTTCCAATGGTATTGTGAATCTAATCACTAGCGACATCTGTACGTAATGTTTCGAAGGTACTACAACCTTAAGCCACACTCCTAAGACGTATGCATCACATAATCGTCTGCAAGCTCGGCAACTCTACGCTGCGTTGAATTTGCTAGAGAGGGCGCTGTAATCAATACAAGATTAGAAAACATCAATTTATTTTTATAATTAAACAAATTGATATTGAAGTTACTTTTTTTACAATGCGGATAATCCCACAATGTCGTAACAGATGTGCTTACCATAGAAAAAATCAACTACGAAAGACTCTGGTTGTCACGGGATTCGAACCCGCTGCCTCTGGATTGCCGGTCCAACGTGCTACCAATTACACATATTTGCCTGGTTTATATGTAACTAACAAGTCTAGGCCCTGTAGGCGCAGTAACATTCGTTGTAAACGTACTGGGACGGACTCTAATGGTTTTTTAAATATACTTTCGAGGGGCTTGTGATCTGTTTCTACCACTACATTTCTTTTTCCGTAAATGTATTGTCGAAACTTTTCTGCAGCGAACACAATGGCTAACATTTCTTTTTCGACCTGAGCGTACCTGGTTTGTGTATCCGTGAGCATGCGCGAGGCGTACTCCACGGGCCGCCCGCCCTGCAGCAGCACCGCGCCCAGCGCGACGCTGCTGGCGTCCACCGACAGCACCACCGGCTGTCGCACGTCATACAGGGCTAAAACTGGGCTCTCGCTTATGAGCTTCTTGAGTTTATCAAGAGCATTCTGATGTACCGCATCCCAAATCCAAGCTACATCTTTTTTTAATAGATTAGTCAATGGCTTCGTATGTTCTGAATAGCTTGGAATGAATTTGGACAAATAATTAGTTGCCCCTAAAAAACGTTCTAGGGATTTCTTGTCATTGGGTGGCGGCATTTCAGTAATTGCTTTAACTTTACTACTGTCCGGTTTCATTCCATATTTACTGAATACATGACCTAGATACGTCACTTCTTCGACGCATATTTTACATTTAGTTTTATTGAATTTCAAATTAATGCTCCGAGCCTTGTGTAATAATGCTACCAACCGCTCATCGTGTTCTTGTTTCGTTGTACCCCAGCAGATAATATCGTCAATAAAAGAATCGACCCCGTCGAGATCCTCAAGCAGCTGTTTTATTTTCGCATGGAACACTTCAGGAGCACACTTGCGTTAGTAAGCTGGGCTCTTATCTGGTCAATGTTGTCTCGCAAATTAACAAGGTCTATGCTTTGTAAAAATGTGTGAAAATGGGATACAACTTTGGTGGGTCCCATTCTGAATGGCAGGAGTCCGGGTCCTTTGTCATAATTTTCAAGTTGGATCTCTTGAGCTAGGGCCAGGTTGATGCATGTCCATGTCAGTAGTGGGGGCCTGTAACAATTGAGATTTTCTTATCTTTTTAAGTCTGGATTTTGGGACGGGGCCTCGCTTTTTTGACGTGTATATGTGAACGGGTAAGTTTTGTGTAACTTTATCGTGTGTATACCTAGGAGCTAATTTTTGCCTGTCCGCTAAAGGGTTCCGTATGTAAATGTCTTGATCCGGAGAATAGTCAATAGCTGGATCTCTATTTTTGTTTATTCTCTCCATGTGAGATTCTCTCTGAGTCACCGAAGTATTGTAAACCAAATCGTAAACAGTTTCCATTTTATTACGATGATCGTTGATGTAATTTTGTATTAATAGCTCTGTCGTGTTTATGTCAACTGGGTCTCGTGGGTCAAAATGTCCAGTAATTAAATCAAAGGGTCTACATTTTGTCAAACTATGTATTGAGCTGTTGTAAGCTAACAGGGCGTAAGGCATTAGATGTTTCGAATGTTGGTCACGGTTTTTCAGTTTTAGTATTCTTAAATGTTCTAGGATAGTTGAATGAAATCTTTCAATTAATCCATTTTCGTTTGGTGCGTGGGCTGCAATTTTATGGTGATTTACCTTGTGAACTCTTAGGAACTCAGCTAGCAATTGGTTTGAGAACTCGGTGCCTTGGTCTGTTACAAAAGTCAACGGTAAGCCATGATGCGTACAATAATTTAATAAAGTTTTTACTACACTAAGCGCAGTACCGTCGGGTAGTCGATATGCCTGCGCGTATTTAGTAAATGAGTCTATTATCGTCAAATACTTAACATTTTCGACAGTTAAAGTATCTGCATGGATGATTTCAAACGGTTTTCTTGGAGATGGCACTACCTGAAATTGTGGACGGATTGGATTACGCTCGTACTTCGCTTGTCCACAAACAGTACACTCATTTATATACTTGGAAATGCTCTCGTGCATTTTGGGCCAGTAATATTTATGTGCTAATGCTAAATATGACTCATTGATGCCGCGGTGATTAGTTTTGCCTTCGTGGTAATTGCGAATTATTTCTTGCTGCTTTTCGTAATTATTAATATTTTCGATTTCCGATTTAACTAGTATAAGCTTCATTGATGAGTTTTGAAAAGTTTTTTGAATTAAAGGGACTATGGAATACATTTTTTCTATTGGCTGTACTAATATCGCAGTACGATATTTAGGGTTAATATGTTTAGTGATAGCGTTAACTAATTCCTGCTCTAAATTTCCCTCGTAAATTTCGATATATGTTCTTAAATGTGTCTCAAATGGTTTTGTTATAGTGTCAGAAACACGTGATTTACGGTCTAGAATGCGGAAAACTACTTGCTTTTTGAACTTATTTAATGGTTCTTCAGAAATTGGTATTTCTAAGATGGGACTTTCACCGCAAGTATGGTCTGTTTCAGTCGGGTTGTCGTCTAATTCATTGATATTAGGTATCTCGGGCGAATTGGGAATTATAGAACTTACTTCATTATGTATTTCTATTCGTGATAAAGCGTCAGCGTTAGTGTTTGATGTACCTTTTTTGTACACTACGGTAAAATCATACTCTGAGAGACGGAGGCTCCATCGGGTTATTCTTGAATTTGGCTCTTTAAGGTTCATCATCCATTGTAAAGGTTTGTGATCGGTTACTATTTTAAACTTACGGCCAAATAGGTAAGGGCGGAAATAGCGTGTAGCCCACACAATACTAAGAAGTTCGCGTTCTATGGTGCTATAGTTTTGTTCGCTAGAATTTAATGTGCGTGATGCATATGAGATAGGTTTATCAGAGCCTATTTGTCCTTGAGATAATACGGCGCCAAGGGCGACGTTAGAAGCATCGGTTCTAAGAATAAATTCTTTTGAGAAATCGGGATAAATCAATATCGGGTCATTCATAAGCAAAGTTTTACATTTTTCAAAACATTCTGTATATTCTTGGTTGATAATGATGCCTACCCCTTTTTTTAAGCACTGTGTCAATGGTTTCGTTATTCGAGCAAAGTCTGGTATGAATTTTCTATAATAGCCAAGCAGGCCTAGAAATTGTTTGATTTGTTTTGTTGTTCGTGGTAGCGGGTATTTTTCTATGGCGTAAATTTTGTCAGGGTTGGGTTTAACACCATTGGAGGTGATGACGTGTCCTAGATAGGGAGTTTCCTGTTTCATGAACTCTGACTTATCCATTTGAATTTTAAAATTGGATTCGCGTAACCTTTGAAATATTTTCTCGAGGTTGATCATATGCTCTTGAAGAGAAGTGGAAAAGACTAAAATGTCGTCCAGATATACCAAACAGATCGAATTCTGTAGGCCTTGTAGCACATTATCCATTACGCGCTGGAATGTAGACGGTGAATTTTTCATTCCCATTGGCATGCGTAAAAATTCAAAATGGCCATTTTCTACATTAAATCCGGTCTTATGGATGTCTGAGGGGTGCATCTCTACTTGGTAAAAGCCACTAGCCAAATCTAAAGTTGTAAAGTATTGGCATTTACCCAATTTGTCCAAAATGTCGCTTATGTTGGGAATTGGATACTTATCGTCAATAGTTTTAGCATTCAATTTCCGAAAATCTACGACTAATCTCCATTTTGTTTTTCCAGAAGCGTCCGATTTTTTTGGAACGATCCAGATTGGTGCACTCCACGCTGATGTTGATGGTCTTATTATTCCCTGTTCTAACATTTTAGCAATTTGAGATTTAACCTCCTGTCTATGGATATGCGGATATCTATAAGTTTTAGAATAAATAGGGGCTTCGTCGGTGGTTCTAACGCGATGCTTTATCTGATTAGTAAACGTAAGGGGTTCATCCTCAACATAAAATATGTCGGCATATTTGGTACAAAGTTGTTTTAAATTGATTGCCTCCTCTGTGTTTAGATGATCTGTGCGCAACCGAGACAATACGTTATCGATACGAGATAATTGTTGTGAGTCATCATTATGATCACAGGTGGTCACCGAATTGAGTAACTCGACGCTAATCGGTTGAGTTAGCGTGAATATCATATCGCGTGAGAAATTATTGCAGATTTCGACAGTGCTTTTGTTATTATTTGCAGCACTGATGCAATTACTTATAATGCAATTGCAATGTACCTGTTGTTCCACGAAAATGTCGCCGTTTGGAATGTCTACTGGTACTTTGATTAATTTTGACGAATTAGCCGGTATTATTGTCTCTAGTAAATTGACATTTCCTGATGTATGCATGTATATTGGGGTCGTAAATAAGGGAGTTATTAATCGCCGGGTTCCGTAACTTATATCTGCTGGCCATTGGTCAAGTAAATCCGAACCAATAAGTCCGTCGAAATAATTATGAAACTTGTATACGAAAAACTTCAACGGCTGCTCACTGTTAAATTCCGGGAAAGATGGTATCGTTACTGAGTACTTGTTGATGGTTGAAGCATGTACGTTTGTGACAACAAATGGATCGTATTGTAACGGAAATAGAGTATAAAATTGCCTGACAGCCTCTGGGCTAAGAAAACTTTTATTTGCACCTGTGTCGATTAGCATTTTTAAAGGCGGGTTATGTATCTTTATATAGGGTAACTGTTGCTGATTCTGAATATTAATTTCTATCCTGGTAAGTTTTTCATAATGTCTTGGGAAAAATTTTCGTCGTTCGAAATGTTATTCTCGTAGTCAGTTATTTGTGGATGTTCTGTCAAGATGTCATAATTGTCAACCGGTAACTGTTCCTGGGGTTGGAGCTCATAGTTATTGTCATAGTTGTTATAGTCATAGTCAGGGTAAATTTGGGATTCGTGCACGTTTGTCTCTGCTGCGTTATTACGAAGTGAGGATTGGTTCCAGTTGTTTCTAGCGGGGGCTAGAGTGCGAGCTACAGGATGACTTACGCCACTCATGGGTTGGGGATAATTCCGTTGTTGCTGAGGAGCTTGGGTTCTCTGCGGAATCCTAAACCCTGTCGTGATATTTGAACGAGGTAGCGCTCGAAACATCTGCTGCGTCCTAGACGGGCCAGCCTGCTGTGCGTTGGACGGAGGTCTAAAATGGTTAGTATTGTTAGTAGGTTGGTGTTGCAACTGCTGCGACTGTGGCTGCGACTGCGGCTGTGGAGTCTGGTACAGCTGATGCTGTGGTTGCCGATAGTTATATGAATATGATGTCGAAGGAAAATTCTGATTTTTATTAGAATAGTAAGGTTTCTGCGCAATTTCGTAGTGCTTATTTTTATTTTGCAAATACATAACGTTAAGTTCTTTTAATGCAAATTCAAGGGCTTGTTCCATCGAGTCAGGTTTCATACATCTCATGCGAGATCCAAGAGGTTCAGACAGACCTCTTAGATATGTTTCCAATGCAAGTTTTTTGTACAACTCCCTTTTAGCGGTTATAGTTGTCTCTACAGTTTCGTGTAATTGCACATAAGTAATTATTGTGCAAAGCATGTGTTGACATTTCTCATAGAATATTTGTGGCGTGTCCTTACCTTGGGTCATTATAGATAAATCTGTGTACAGCGCAGTTTCATCTCTACGATCTGAAAAATTATTTATTAAAGACTCTTTTATCCCTGCCCAGGTGCTAGGAATTCCGTTATTTGCAAGTGTTCGCGCTGCGGAACCTGTGATTTTATTTAAGAGACCATTTAAGACTGCCAAGTTATTTAGATCATTTCCAGCACCTTGTCTTACAAACCTAGTAATTATCTGATCACATATATTTAAAAACCTGACTAACACATTAGGATTTCCATCAAAATCTGGAACTACCTTAAGGGCTTTAAATAAATCATTCAAATCATTATTCGCCATTTCCTCTTCTTCAATAATAATATCTAAATTTCTTAACAAATCTATGCGCTCGATGCGCCGAGACCTAATACTATCCCTATCCCTCGATCGGGCAGAAAATGGGTGAAAAATTTTGGAAAGATTGGGAATGAATACACGGGAATGCAACCAAACTCTATGTGTACTCACCACCACATTTCACGTTCTCTTCTCCTTATTCAAGCGCCAAGTAGATCCCCTCGTTTGTGCTGCTCCGGTTCTTCGAGTCGATGCACACGAAGATTCGTGCTCAGGACGGGATATCGATGCTAGATTTCGCGTACCGAATCGACTCAACTCACGACTGCGCCAATTATATAGGAGGGCAGCAGTGGAGGAGATAAATTATAATCGAGCGTAGATTAAGTGAGATTTAATTAAATTATAAGATTACATTAGTGGCTTAAGCTAACGCGAAAGGTATCGCGGTGTCCTATCAGATCCGATGTTAGGTATCAAAAAGGCTCAGAATGAGCTTGCACTTCCGTTTTGTGTATTCGGTCGGAGTTATTGCCAAATATCGATGACGATACGCGGCGCGGGCGCAGGGCGTCTGCATACAACGTTTTGTGACGAAAGCTTCATACGCAGCACCGATGACGCGACGCTGTGACGTATGATGACGTGGCCGTGCCGTGGTGCAGTGTGCGAGGTGTACCAGGTGCGTGCCTAACAAATAAATAGAAGGTTTGTCACCACAAATATACGAAATTGTGAACTTACGTGTGCTACTACTCCCACCAAAATACATGGCCATCTTCAACGCTGTCTTACGACTGACTGATGCGGCCGCCCTAAGGTATTTGCTACTTTTACGTGTCGGCTAGTGTCTGCAGATTCGATCGGTATAGGTTTGAGCTCGAAAATACAATTTAATTGGTGACAGGATTTTTGCAAAGTCATTTGCAGGATTATATCAAACCGGTCGGAAAGGGGTATGGAGGGCCCCCACCCCAATGGTTTTTTTTACAATTTAGTATCATAATCATATAGCGGTTTATACAACACATATTATTACCAAATTTTGTTACTGTAGCATTTATTGTTTCCGAGTAAATCGACTGTGACAGACGGACAGACGGACATGACGAATCTATAAGGGTTCCGTTTTTGCCATTTTGGCTACGGAACCCTAAAAAGCAGTACTTGTGCAGTAACAATGTGGTCTGCACTATTATTTTAATATATCAGATACTTATATACGGTTTATCCTGAGTCACTAATAACCTCGCACACGGTCTTCTGAGTCACGCTGGTTTTATGAAAAAATATGTAAATTAAACCATGCAAACATGCATGTAGTCCTTGTTTGTTGGTGGCCCATTAACCCATTGTAAGCGGAAGCATGGATCCGTGTACGGGAAAACTATTAAAAAAAATATTTGCCGCACACGGGGGGTTAATTAAAGGCCTTATAGACACAAGAAACATACATGTTAACTGTTTAATTTCTATTTTTTTTTTTTTAAACCAGCTTGACTCAGGAGACCGTAACTGTTGAGGTTGTATGTAGTTTTTATACAATTCATTTATACTTTTTTATTGTCTTTGGTTTTTGTCATAAAACAATGATGTTTTAAAAATATGTCAAATTACCAAAACATAAATATTTTTGTGTCAGTCGTAAAAATAAACTCTTGTTATACACAGTCAGCTGTTTGCTTTACTTTTCTCTGCTAAAGACCAAGCGGGTGGAGCAAAAAGGATAGCCTTCTATCATTTGTTTCTTTAATAGTAACCAGGGAAATATCAGACTAGAAAATGTTGATTCACCCAGATGCTCTGGTTAAATTATTGCTTTAGGTATGGGGCCCGCTCAGTATATTTTTCAATTGTATGGTATTAATACACAAAATAAAAGGGAAACTCTGTCTGTACGGAATCTTCACCTGAGGGTCCTTAAGAACATAACGACTTTCTCGACCTTTACCACAAGTTTTCGAGGCTAAAAATTTACAGTGTCTTTATAAACTCACAGAATTGCTGTTACCGGAACCGTTATTTTGTTCCATGCAAAAGAACGGTTCTTTTTTCGTTCATATTCGTTCTTGTGCATATAAATTCCAAGTTAATGGAGTAATTTAAAAATTGATAGTATAAATTACATAACATATTGAGTATTAAGTACATAAAGAGTAAAAGATTTTAAAATATTGGGCTATTTCGAGGTTTTTGTAAAATAACGGTTTCGGTCCATGGCTTTCACTCACCCACAATCGGTCAAAATCTAGCCGACCTTCATCATCATCAATCATCATCATCATATCAGCCGAAAGACGTCCACTGCTGAACATAGGCCTCCCCCAAAGACTGCCACAATAACCGGTCCTGCGCCACCCGCATCCAGCGGACTCCTGCGACCTTCACCAGGTCATCGGTCCACCTTGTGGGGGGCCTACCCACGCTACGCCTTCCGCTACGTGGCCGCCACTCAAGAACCTTCCCGCCCCAACGGCCATCGGTTCTACGCGCAATGTGCCCCGCCCACTGCCACTTCAGTTTAGCGATTCGGAGAGCTATTTCGGTTACTTTGGTTCTGCTGCACTGAACTGAAATGCTCTTTTGCTTGAATTTGTAGAAGACGGTGTATCTTGGGTATTCTAAATCAATCGTGGCTAGAATAAGCTCGTAGTAAGAACCGTGGTCCCTGGACTGATGGCTCTTCACGTCGATCTGACACTCCAGATATGTATTATAAGATACTTTATCTTTCGACCTTTGAGCAGAACTCGAGAGGACTTGACGGTGGTTATCTTATTATTCACTACTTTGTCTCTGTCCCACTGATTTGTCAGAAATCTTCAAGTTGACGTAGTATTATTCACATTAAATCTTGGTACAGGTTTTTTATGACCAGAGATCCGAAAAATGTGCGTCATTGTTTGCAATAATAATTATGGACATGACTCCAAAGTTGATTGAATAATTAATCATTTAATCATTTTTAGAAAATACCTATTTGACACCGGTATAACTACGAAAACCGTTGCAAATAGTCAGCTTAAAGCTTCGAAATGAAATTTCAAGAAATCATTCGTTTAATTATTCATTTAATCAACTTTGGAGTCATGTCCATATTATTGCGAACAATGACGCACATTTTTCCGATCCCTGTTTACAACACAAGTGTTGAAAGTTGGCTTTTTCTTCACGAATGTTGGTAGTTTTCTAAAAGGAACGAATTGATTGTTTTAAACCGACACAAACCTACGATACCTTTCGATACGTTTATCATAAAATATGTTATGAGTACAAATGCATTCGGCGAGGGTAAAATGACAATCTCGGAAATACTAACTAGACCGTGCAAAGTAATATGAAAATTAATTTCTGCACGGGTGAAGAAAAGTATAACTTTCTATGCATAAGTTTACCCTTAATAATTATAATGAAGATGGTTCAAAAGTACTAAAAAAACAGCTTTTTAGGGTTCCGTATCCAAAATGGCCCCTTATAGTTTCGCCATGTCCGTCTATCCGTCTGTCCGCAGCATAGCACAGTGGCCGTTAATACTAGAAATCTGCAATTACGTACAGGTTTCAGTTTCATCGCACCGCTCGCCACCGACTGGGCGCTCATCCTCACACCTTGCAACCTAAATGGTCGCGCACCGTGCGGTTTCAGAGGAACTTCCTCCCGCGGACGGTCCGTCTGTGGAATGAGCTCCCTGCCGAGGTTTTCCCGTTGGACTACAGTATGGGGTTCTTCAAAAGAGGAGTGTACAAGTTCTTATTGGGTCGGCAACGCGCATGTGACACCCCTGGGGTTGCAAGCGCCCATAGGCTACGGTGACTGCTTTCCATCAGGCGGGCCGTATGCTTGTTTGCCACCGACGTGGTATAAAAAAAAAAAAAAAAAAAAAGGTATACATATTAATTTGCCGTGTGGTGACAGCAGTCAGAATACATTTGTCACCACCCCAACTCCTGCTGCGGGTGTCGTAAGAGTCGACTAAGGGATTGAAGTGTCACTGACCATTATTTGATAAAAGATTGATGATGGGCAGCAGCGTCATCATAGTGGACACATTACTCCGATCGCCAATCCGCTTACCCAGCGTGGCAATTATGGGCATTTACCTCCTAATGCGTCTATACGCATAGTTAATAGGAGAGGCCTAGGTCCAGCAGTGGACGTAGGCAGACATAGGCTATATATCATAGTGGATGATGATGATGATACATATTAATCATACCAATAAAGAGGTACACTAAAAATTAAAAAAAAAATCGGGTACCTCCCCATCTGGTGAAGTGGGGGTGATTTTTTTTATTTGATGTAATCCTATAGTGTGGGGTATCATTGTATAGGTATTTTTAAAAGAATAAGGGACTTACAAGAAAGTTTTTTACCTAAGTCAATATTTTCGAAGATAAACGATCCAGAAGAAAAAAAATTGTGTCCCCCCCTCTAACTTTTGATTAGTACCTAAAAAATATGAAAAAATCATGAAGTGACCTTATAGAGTATTTTAAAATAAAACTATTTCGAACTTTCGTTATGGGGTCGGGATAACCTAGTCAGGTTCAACCCCACAAAGACACAAGTTTGCGCGTTTACCGCTAAAAAAACCCCATTTACTGTGGCTCCAAAGTTCCAAGACACAGCTCTTACCATGTCAGGGAGTATTGGGATCCTCGGAGTCGACATTTCCAACGACGTCCAATTCCGATGTCACCTAGAGGGAAAAGCTACACTGGCATCCAAAAAGCTCGGGGTGCTCAATAAAGCGAGGGGATACTTTAGTCCGGGGCAAAGACTTCTGTTATATAAGTCGCAAGTCAGACCCCATATGGAGTATTGCTGTCAACTCTGGGCAGGAGCACCTGTATACCAGCTTGCACCCTTTGACTCGGTTCAGAGACGAGCAGTCCGAATAGTCGACGATCCCAGACTCACAGGCGGTATTGAACCCTTAAGTCTAAGGAGAGACTTCGCCTCCTTATGTGTGTTCTATCGTCTGTACAATGGGTTGTGCTCTGAAGAACTGTTCGACATGATGCCAACGTCCACTTTTCATCATCGCACCGCTCGCCACCGACTGGGCGCTCATCCTCACACCTTGCAACCTAAATGGTCGCGCACCGTGCGGTTTCAGAGGAACTTCCTCCCGCGGACGGTCCGTCTGTGGAATGAGCTCCCTGCCGAGGTTTTCCCCGTTGGACTACAGTATGGGGTTCTTCAAAAGAGGAGTGTACAAGTTCTTATTGGGTCGGCAACGCGCATGTGACACCCCTGGGGTTGCAAGCGCCCATAGGCTACGGTGACTGCTTTCCATCAGGCGGGCCGTATGCTTGTTTGCTACCGACGTGGTATAAAAAAAAAAAAACTTAATCGACCCAGCCGTTTGTGAATAACTACGGAACCCTACACTGAGCATGACTCGACATGCTCTTGGCCGGTTTTTTCGTATATCTGACAGCAAACCCTTTCATTCTATACCTATAAACCCATGTCATGGGGTAGGATTTCAAACAGCCAGTCCGCCATTTTGGGGAGGCCGCCATATTGGATTTGTAATGACATTTCTTAGCTAATGATGTATTGTCATCAGAACTCAGAGCGTGCGCAAAATTTCATCCTAATCGAAGGTCGGAAAGTGGGTCAAATTGAGATTCTAAGATTTTTTTTACATAAAATAGTTACAAGTGATGCTAAAAAAGCGTTTTAAAAGAATACTTTCTGGACATATGATTTGAAAATAGCTATTGCATAACAACTTGAGTTCAACAGGAGTTGAATTGCACAACCCTTTTTTAACACCACTATTATTTAAATGCACTTACAAAAACATTGTTTACGCGTGAAAATCTGTCAGTAGAATGAGTTTGAAGGCTCATCATACGTAGACAATCTGTATGATGAGCTTCCAAATTCAAATTGTGTTAGTCAAGCACGAGTCGATTGCTTGACTAACAACCTTCATAATAACACCAACATTGCTATTTTTAACCGACTTCAAAAAGGAGGAGGTTTACAATTCGTCGAAATCTTTTTTTTTTTTTATGTATGTTCCCCGATTACTCGAAGAAGCGTGGACCGATTTGAAATATTATTTTTTTGTTTGAAAGGGTATACCTTCTAGTTGGTCCCATTGTCACCGAATCCAGATATGATGATGGGATCCTGGAGAAATCGAGGGAACTCTTCAAATGTTGTAGGCACACATGACATTTTTCATTTATTTTCGAAGACTAATCAAGTATTTGCATCTAGTCATGAATATCTTAAGTTGGTGATCTGATGATGGAAGGTACAACTCTTTAGCAATTAGGAGTTGGGGGATAATTCTTTAAGTATAACACATTTCGTGTATTTTGGAAGCTATTTGAGTATTTGCCTTTAGGTGGTCATCCTTTCATGTTGGTGAGCTGATGATGTAAGGTACAACTCCTTGGAGATTAGGAGTTGGGGGATAATTCTTTAAATATAACATATTTCATATATTTTGGAGGCTATTCGAGTATTTGCATTTAGGTGGTCATAGTCTCATGTTGGTGAGCTGATGATGAAAGGAATAACTCCTTAACGATTAGGAGTTGGAGGATCATTCATTGTATATAACAAATGTCATACATTTTCGAGATCTATTCAAGTGTTTGCTTAGTAGTTATGACATGTCGGTTAGCGGTTAGTGATTCTTTAAATAATATTGGCATGCTAAGTCTGTTACCTTTGAAATTGTTTTTGTATTCATATAAGTTCGCCAGTTCAGGTTTTATGGCCTACTAAAGTGCAGTACATTCTAATTATAAGTATTTAGAGCATACTGAATAACGATTTTATATTTACACTACTAAAAAGCAAAAAATAAAATATTTTAAAAATAAAAAATAAAACCGCCTTCAAAAATTCGCCCGAACTAAAAAGTTAAAAATAATTTTGGTTCCTACTTCTTAGGATTTCCTACCCAAACCTTTAAACCTTTTACCCTATTCATTGAATTAAAACATTATGGCTAGGTACCCTACAGATTTCTTAGAAGTCGGTGCCAAGCCAAATATGTTCACTTTGCGAGTACTTATATGTATTTGATAGAGCTTTGTAATTTACTGTCACTCCGGTTATGCTTTCATGAAAATGACTGAGGCAGACCATTCTGTTGATAAAAGCGTAATCGAAGTGACAGTAAGTTACAAAGCTCTATCTAATATATACCTATGAACGTATTCGGCTTGGCACCGACTTCTAAGAAATCTGTAGGGTACCTAGCCATAATGTTTTATTTCAATGAATAGGGTAAAAGGTTTAAAGGTTTGGGTAGGAAATCCTAAGAAGTAGGAAACAAAATTATTTTTAACTTTTTAGTTCGGGCGAATTTTTGAAGGCGGTTTTATTTTTTATTTTTAAAATATTTTATGTTTAGTAATTTCCGTAATTAACAAATCAGTACAATTTGTTTCCATAAATTAAATCTGTCTTACATTGGCCCTTGTGGTATTGTACCAAGGACGCTGCATGGAAGCATTTCCTCACTGTATCGCCGTGTTGATACGCTTTGAGAGTAAATCGCCAGCTCTTCGATCTTTAGTTACGTCAACCAGACGTTTCGCGATTTCGGCAAACAATTTGCGTGCACTGGGACTCCACGGATCTAAAGTTTTTAATCGTTCAAAATTGTACTCTTTGCCAAGGCCTTTATATTTATTACGTTATATATAATTCTAAAATAAATTACAATCTCATGACAATACGTAGCCTTCCTGAATGAAACGGTGAATGCCCCTTCATTTATGGCCCGTATTATATTTACACTGTTTAGGTAGTTACAGAATCCACTTCGCCCGACATCAATGATACTTCACAAACTCGACAACTATTTGACACGATTCAGGTTTCAAGTAACCACGATACTACTCAAGGTGTTTGCAAAAAGGAACTTGACGAAATAGTTGACACATTCCGAAAGACTCTTAATTTGAGATCAAATAAGCGGCTGCGGAGGCCGTGTGGTGATGGCAGTAAGAATGAGAATACATTTGTCACCACCCCAACTCCTCCTTCGGGTGTCGTATGAGTCGACTAAGGGATTGAAGTGTCACTGACCATTATTTGACAAAATATTGATGATGGGCAGCAGCTTCATCATAGTGGACACATTACTGCGATCGCCAATCCGCTTACCCAGCGTGTCGATTATGCGTCTATACGCGAATATAAAAAAAACTGCTTATAGATAAGGTTTGTTTATATATATATCATACTTTCTCTGACGACACATCTATTGATCAGCTAAACTCAATCCTTTTGTGGTTCGTTACTAGTAAGCTTTAAAAAACCATAGATTTTATATATGTCATCGTTTATTTTCTTCTTTTTGGTTAATTATAATCTTGTGTTTAAAAACATTTTTATATCTTTAATGTATTATATTCTATAGAAAGCTTGCTGCAACAAGCTAGCAATTTGTTCCGAACAGCATCAGTCACGTCCACCGATATCTAAAAATGGAACTCGCGAGTCACGTTGAGATTCGACGCTCAGTGTCTCTCGCCGGAGATGCACTCGAAAATTCCTTCGATATTTAATATTTCTTCAACTTGGTTGGATATTTAGGACTGGTTAGTCTAAACTTGGAACCCAGCGTATGTGCTTAAAATGGTTCGGGAGCAGTCTATGAAAATATCTACTTTTGTCGCTTAAGACTCTCTGTGTTAGCTACCCTAATCAAATATTATTATTATTTATTCAAACAAAAAATACACCGTATGACAGTATAAACTAAAGCACTGTACAATTTAAATTACACAATATTAGATAGATCATTATAATACACCATTATCATCCAGTACTTCAGACATATGCTACACACATTTGCCCATCAGCTTGCGAACAGATCACATTCAGGTGCCCATGACAGTAGCGCGTTCAAAAGTCTTAGAGGAGATATTTGGCGAGCCACAGTACGCGTTGTTGGAATCGCAAGAAGGATATGGTTTCTAGGCCTTAAGATCTTGCTTAGACAGGAAAGGTATAGACAGCCGCAATACCTGTGCCACTAGCTCAGGACAGTCGGAATCTCTGAAATATGCAAGCTACTAGGAAACACTGCCAATCTAAAAGCCTGGATATGTTATTATTATACCGTAACTCAGTAAACTAATTAAAATTTTCAAAAGTATTGAAAAGACAGTGTCGCTTACGACACGTTTTCATGGAATGCTCCTCCGACTGGTGGATTTATATTCGACATTATAATTTGTTGTTCTTTTTCAACACCCACATTCCTCCTACTTATGTAAATGTTAAAAATAATAATATTTAGCTGACGTAGAAAAAATATTGCATAAATTATTGGTTCTTATAATAGGCATGATGACCGGCAAGTCAAATCAGCATCTTTTTACGAACTGTCAAATCGATCACCACTATAGAATTTTATATGAAATACTCAAAAGTGACGTCACGTTTGAGTACTGCCAAATAACCTACTCTTTTAAGTTCTTTTCGATTTATTAAATAGAAGTTCTGTACATAAATTACTGCAATCTACATCTTAGTAATAATTTCTTCGTGTTTTATGTCGTGCATTATGTTAATTTTTTAACTAAGTATTCGTACAGTCATCATCCCTATTTGGGGGTACCGCTACAAATAAGGCACATCTTATAAACATTAGGTGTAATTTATTTCAAAGAAATGTAGCATTTTGGCTAAATATATCATTGTTTAGGTCACCGAGTAAATTTTTGAAGTAACTCTATATTCTTACTGCAAGAGTTGACTCGGTAACATAAAGGTGCATTCAGACCAAACGAACATTCGATCGTTACACAAGACGTGATTGGCTGATTTCGTAGAGCGGGGAATAGAACAGCGAATGCTCTTTTGGTCTGAATGCACCTTAAAATGTATCTGAATAATGTTCTTAAACAAGTACTTACTTTCGGGTAGTAGATACTTTGGGGACGGTTAAGGGTACGGCTCCACTGACGCGGAGCGGAGCGGAGCGGAGCTGTGGGAGCTCAGCCAATGAGACCGCATCACAGTGTTTCGAATTTTGAATTTGAAGAATGTGATTGGTCAATTCTGCACAGCTCCGCTCCGCTCCGCGTCAGTGGAGCCGCACCCTTAGCCTTTAGCGGGCTTTTTTCGTAAGGTTTTTTGCAGTATCACTGTTACGAGACTGATACTGTCATCAACTCATCATCATCATCATCATATTCGCCGAAAGACGACCACTGCTGACCATAGGTCTCCCTCAAAGATTGCGATAATGTATACAGGGTGGCCCATTCAAATCGATCAGTATGGGAAAGACTGAAACTATAAGACATACGAAGATTTGTTCTTAGGAACCATGTCACCGATTTTGATAAAAAGAAAAACTGCATTCATACATTTGAATAATAAACTGTACCCAGCCAGGGAATCGAACTCGGTTGTTTTGAAAAAAATAAACATAGGTACATTATTTCTATTCAGATATCGTTTGTGTAGGTCCTAAGCAGTAAATGTCTATGTCTGTAAGAAACATGATGTCTAAAATGAATGAAATTCATTGTTTTCACGTACTTACATTTATTTTACTAGGTGTTTATTGTGTAAATCTTAAGAAAAAAAAACTTTTTTCTTTCATATTTATCAACGCAGTTTTTCTTATTATCAAAATCAATGACATGGTTCCTAAGAATAAATCTTCGTATGTCTTATAGTGTCAGACTTTCCCATACTGACCGATTTGAATGGGCCACCCGGTATATGTGAACTCCTGAGCCTTTCACAGTTCACCCCCGTAAAGATTTACTGTTTCACACATTACTAGGTATTATATTATTATATTTTAGAAGTCTTACCACATTCCCATATTGCGAGCTTATTGGATATCGGGATACGCTGCGCTGCACCAGACCAGCAATTTGTCCGCGCAACGGTCGGTCACGTCGGCCGATAATATCTAAAAATAGAACATGTGACGTCACGTGCTTCAGATTCGAAGCCAACGGCTCTCGAAGGTGTAGGTACTGGCAATTTTGTTAGATATTTCACCTTTATTATACGTAATAGTATACTTCATTATATGCCGTGTGGTGACGGCAGTAAGAATATATTTGTCACCACCCCGATTGAAGTGTCACTTACCATTATTTGATAAAAAAATGATGATGGGCAGCAGCGTCGTCACAGTGGACACATTACTGCGATCGCCAATCCGCTTGCCCAGCGTGGCGATTATGGGCATTTACCTCCTAATGCTGCTATACGCATAGTTAATAGGAGAGGCCTACGTCCAGCAGTGGACTATCATAGGCTGATAATGTGATGTGATGTGATGTGATACGTAAGAGAGTTTATTCCTAAAGTATTTAGCTGTCTCAAAATCGACAAGTCTAGGTCATGCGACTTTTTCAAGCATGTTTAATATGTTTAACCTTAATCATGTCATACTCGACCTCGTGGCAATAGGCTAGCAAATTGTTACATTAACATCAAGATTGGTACGAACATGAAAACTACCCGTTTATACACGCGAGCTACCGATACAGTAGAATCTAGGGGCTCTCCAAATCAATCGATGCGGAATCGGCTTTTTTTTATTCTTATTTGTTTTGGAAGCCATACATTTTATGATGAAGTTGGCTGGAATCGGCTTAAGCGGTGCGAAAAAGTAATTGTAATGTAATGTAATATTTTTATTGGTTTTATATAGTATGTTTTATTAGTATGATTAATTGATTTACATTTGTGACATTTATTTTTATACTTTGTTTTTTTTATTGATGTAATTATTATTTAGATTTTTTTTATTTAGTATAGTATATTTTATTTGTATAATTGATTATTGACATGTCTTTTTTACATTAAAGAGATTGAATTGAATTGAAAGCTTTATGTCGACGGTGCAAAACACCAGTCGCGTTGGTCGAGTCGATACGCGCGGAACCGGCGTCGTTTTTGCTGTTGCCGTCGACATACCTACAGCAGTTTTCGCTCGGCTAAGCCGATTCCGCGTTGGTTGATTTGGGAATACCCTAAGAGGACACTTAACTGTACGGAGGACACACACACAGATGTCATATATACCATAGATCAAGCAAACGTATCTACTTAGCGTGTCAAATGAACTCAGTAAAATCTACTGAGTTGTCCATCTTTAATCGCAGCTTGCAGCTTTCGGCTTTTGAAGTGAACAAAAACATTAATAATGCCTCCTTAAGTAATATTAATTGCAACAACACAAAAAAATATGAATACTCAAGGGCCTGAGACATATTTAAAATCATAGGCAAGTAACAACTTCAGTACAAAATCTGACACGCTCGGCCACCATACAAATGAATGAACTTGTTTCTTCTATCCAAATCTAATTCTGTGCTCGAACACATAATTCCAGTCCTCACAATTGTAATTGAATGTTCTTGAAAATAATATATCGTTTGTCAGATGATATAACTTCTTAGTCTAGTATTTAGTTACTACTAAGATAAATGTTTTAATAAGAAAACATATTATTAAGTATTATAGATATTAACAACATATTACATTATATTTGTATGCTCGTAAGGTAATTTCTATTAGTTCCAAAAAAAATGTTATGCTGAATTAAAAATTTATTCGTTATACATTTCATCATACCAAAACTAAGGCGACTCCATACATTTAGTGTGAAATTTGTCACCGGTACTCAGCCCGCTAATTATGACATTCAATATTTAAATTTATATGCACCATCCATAACACTATAGGTATAAGTTTTCGTTAGTAAACGGGTTCGTTTTGGGTACAGTCACAATCAGTTATTTTGAAGCGGCTAGGGTGTGCTCAGAAATATCTAAGCTTCTCTCTATATTGTTAGAGTCCATGTTCAGATATATGGACGTTCTGATATGTATGGTGGCTGAAAGAAACCCTAAAACCCGGAGTATAAAGGGAAATTTCAAAATTTATTAACACGGTTTATTACGCAGGTCGTTATCCTGGCTTTTCTAGTTTTTAGCTTCTACACAAAAATGTTGCTTTTAGCCTCTTATTAACCTTGCCCAATTTGTCTTCGTTCGTGTTCCACCCTGTTACGGACGAGAAAAAAATGTTCATACATTTTTTATAGTGTTTAATAAGAGTGGTAAAAAACGCTGAATTTAAAAAAGGTATGATGCGATTTCCGGACCAAATAATTCATTATTCAATAGGTTTTTGATTAGAAAATGCAGTTTTCAATAAAGAAAACACAAATGCTTTTAACTGCTGCATTAAAGCTGAAGATTGCATTTTACTTTACACAATCTTATTTTGACTTGCTTCAATTTTTAAATTGAATTTACATTAAAGTTACTAGCAATGGATTTATGTTTATCGCGTACCTATATATGGGTATTATACGACAGTGAAATTTTGCTTCAAATGTATAATGTGTCTTTATACCTATTAATCTATCTATCAATCTAACTATCTATCTTGTGGCAATCTTTGAGGGAGCTGCTGGACATAGGTCCAGCAGAGAAGGTCTTTCGGCTGATATGATGATGGTAATTGTAAGACATGCATACACGAACACATAAAACTTAGAGCGCTGCTTCGTTAACATGTGTCATCCCCTTTTCAATAGACAACGCATATGAATTTCTATATCAAATTATAAGGTTTTCCAAAATAAGTTCATTCTCGTTTCCCGCATGCTTTTTGGTCTCAGAATGACGAAATTTTCTAGAACTTTACTTACTATATGCAACTATAACTTCTGAAACGTGAATTATTAAAAAAAAACCATAAACAACCTTTGTATTCATTTAAACAGTAAAACTTAAAATAGCTGTGATTGTTTCATCGAAATTTCGTCATCACCAGAGATCGGATAAATGTGCGTCACTGTTCGTAATAATATGGACATGACTCGAAAGTTGATTGAATAGTTATTCATTATTAGGGAGAGGGGTGGTGACCCACGTTCTGGGCCATGGCTGGTCCAACAGGTCTCCATCCCTGTACAATGTGGTAAAGCAGCGAGCGTGATGGGGACTTATGGACGAGGCATGGCGCAGGAGGGTTTTTAGTATAGTTTTAGTTTCAGTATGTTATTTTAAGTTAGTATTTATTGTATTGTATATTTAAATTATTTGGCTTTATTTTTGTAATGATTGTGATTGGTAGTATGAACATATTTTATTATTATGTGGATTAATCATTTAATCATTTTCAGAAAATTGCTTATTTGATACCGTTAACTATGAAAACCATTATAAAGAGTCACCTTAAAGCTTCAAAATCAAATTTCAATAATTTATTCGTTTAACTATTAATTTGATCAACTTTGGAGTCATGTCCATATTATTATTATTGCGAGCAATGACGCACATTTGTCCGATCTCTGGTTATCACTCATCATGTTTTGCTCGCCTTCAATTGCTTTTGGTAAATTACCAGCCTGTCAAGAGTGACAGCTGGTGGTGACAACTGTAAAATAATAAAGCTCAACCAAACTTTCAATGCAAATGAGTTGTTTGATATCCACGTTTATAACTTTATAATACAGTACGGAAAGATAAATCGGTCCTGGAGGGAAACGTCCGTAAATTAAAACACCAACCTCAGGAGCTTAGTCAAGTTGCCAATCGCTAACGCTTAGTAGCGTATCGTAGTTTTCCCTCTCTGTCACTTGTTCATATTAGTGCGACAAAGACAGTTAGCTGCCTTTCGCTTACGCAACTTTTCTGAGCATCCTGGCCTACGACCTGGAACACTGAAATTCGTAAGTATCGAGAATTTGTCTCTGTCGATCCAACAAAAGCGTCATTAGAGTGATAGAGAAAAATTCCCGTGCGGATTTCAATCTTCGCGGTAGGGCCGCAGCTTCCGTAGCATGCGCTGTGCTACGCGTATTGCTACGACGCGGCGTAGACGCTTCCCCCCCGTATTTACTTACTACTTACTGCGCTGGCTCAGCGACCTGAAGTGGGTCTTGGCCTCCGACACTAAGCTCCGCCAGTCCTCCCTATTCTGCGCAGCTTGTCGCCAATCGAAATTGGCTTCTCGAAGCTGACACAAGTCTTTGGACTTCGTCGATTCATCGGTATCTAGGGCGCCCCACCGGACGCCGTCCACTAGGACGACCAAGATTGACCTTTTTGGCGGCTCGGTGATCTCCCATCCTCTCCACATGGCCGAGCCAGCGAAGTCGAGCAGACTTGCTCTCGCCAATTATGTTGGGCTCGGACACCAACTCTTCCACTTCTGCGTTGCTCCGGACTCTCCAACCTCCATCCTCTCCCTGAGTAGGCTCCATCCCCTCCGTAGTTTAGTGAAAATAAATTGTTTTATTTACTTTTTTGTCTCACAAGTGTGATGAAAAACAATGTGTCTGCCACGGGCGGTACAAGAATTATGAACTCGTGTGAAGTAAAGCCCGCGCCTTCGGCGTTACTTTCACGCTCGATCACAATTTCTTGTTTACCGCTCTTAATACACAATGTACTATTGTAACTTTCGTGTACGCAAAGAATGGCGTCACGTACCCGACATTCTCGTGGAATCTGTGAAGGACTTTAATATCGAGTTGCAAAATAAGCACGAAGTAAGATTAAATCCTCTGACCGATTTATTTAAAACTGAATTTGATTACTCGCGCAGTCGGAAATACTGAGTGAATTTTTCATAAAATAATTCAATAAAGTTAAAAAGCTAACTCAATCAGTATAAAATTTCCTTTTCGGTACTGATGGTGCTTTTTACGCATTAGTGCGATGAGTGTTCATTTCTTGTCAGGTTGAAAAACGTCGTACGATACACGTGCGTAAAAAGGAAATTCGTAACATGTGTTGATTTAAAAACGGGTCATTGTCAGATTTCAATTATCGTCTTTTCGGTGGGCATACCTAAAGTTAAGGAATTCCTGTACTAATTTTGGGATAAAACAATGTACGGTACAACTAGGTTCCCCGATCTATAGCCCTATGCAATCAAATCGTAACACAGATTTATAAAAGCTGTTAACTTTTGACCGAGTGGACAACTTTTGTTTTTCGAACTGACGATGACCTAAGCAGTCTTTTCGGTCGTGCAGAGACCGAAACCGGTATTTTACTAAAACCTCGAAATAGCCCAATATTTAAAAATGTTTTATACTCTTTATGTACTACTCGATATTTTTAACCGACTTCAAAAAGGAGGAGGTTAACAATTCGTCGAAATCTTTTTTTTTTTTTATGTATGTTCCCCGATTACTCGAAGACGCGTGGACCGATTTCAAATATTCTTTTTTTGTTTGAAAGGGTATACCTTCTAGTTGGTCCCATTGTCACCGAATCCAGATCTGATGATGGGATCCTGGAGAAATCGAGGGAACTCTTCAAATGTTGTAGGCACACATGACATTTTTCATTTATTTTCGAAGACTAATCAAGTATTTGCATCTAGTCCTGAACATCTTAAGTTGGTGATCTGATGACGGAAGGTACAACTCTTTAGCAATTAGGAGTTGGGGGATAATTCTTTAAGTATAACATATTTCGTGTATTTTGGAAGCTATTTGAGTATTTGCCTTTAGGTGGTCATTCTTTCATGTTGGTGAGCTGATGATGTAAGGTACAACTCCTTGGAGATTAGGAGTTGGGGGATAATTCTTTAAATATAACATATTTCATATATTTTGGAGGCTATTCGAGTATATACCTTTAGGTGGTCATAGTCTCATGTTGGTGAGCTGATGAGGAAAGGAATAACTCCTTAACGATTAGGGGCTGGAGGATCATTCTTTGTATATATAACAAATGTCATACATTTTCGAGATCTATTCAAGTGTTTGCTTAGTAGTTATGACATGTCGGTTAGCGGTTAGTGATTCTTTAAATAATATTGGCATGCTAAGTCTGTTACCTTTGAAATTGTTTTTGTATTCATATAAGTTCGCCAGTTCAGGTTTTATGGCCTACTACAGTGCAGTACATTCTAATTATAAGTATTTAGAGCATACTGAATAACGATTTTATATTTACACTACTAAAAAGCAAAAAATAAAATATTTTAAAAATAAAAATAAAACCGCCTTCAAAAATTCGCCCGAACTAAAAAGTTAAAAATAATTTTGGTTCCTACTTCTTAGGATTTCCTACCCAAACCTTTAAACCTTTTACCCTATTCATTGAAATAAAACATTATGGCTAGGTACCCTACAGATTTCTTAGAAGTCGGTGCCAAGCCAAATATGTTCACTTTGCGAGTACTTATATGTATTTGATAGAGCTTTGTAATATACTGTCACTCCGGTTATGCTTTCATGAAAATGACTGAGGCAGACCATTCTGTTGATAAAAGCGTAATCGGAGTGACAGTAAGTTACAAAGCTCTATCTAATATATACCTATGAACGTATTCGGCTTGGCACCGACTTCTAAGAAATCTGTAGGGTACCTAGCCATAATGTTTTATTTCAATGAATAGGGTAAAAGGTTTAAAGGTTTGGGTAGGAAATCCTAAGAAGTAGGAACCAAAATTATTTTTAACTTTTTAGTTCGGGCGAATTTTTGAAGGCGGTTTTATTTTTATTTTTAAAATATTTTATATATAATTTCTTTTTGGCTTGCGACATCTTATACAAATCGACCTAGTCCCGCGGTAAGCTCAATTAAGGCTTGTTATGTGGGTACCAGGCGACGATATATATAATAGATAGATACAAGGAACAAATATTTGTGATAAATATATACACAAATAATGCCCCCGCCGGGATTCGAACCCTGAACCTACAGCTTCATAGGCAAGGTCACTACCAACTACGCTACGGAGCCTGTTTACAATATCTTTTAAATTACTCTATTAACTTAGAATTTATGTACCGAAGAACGAAAAAAGAACCATTCTTTTGTATGGAGAAAATAATGGTTCTGGTCCCTGCGGTGGTGTTTTAATTTATCGCTACCAAATCGTTTCGTACTTCTATCGTAATGTACCATTTTGCAGTCATAATCACAGTGATGATCAACTTATCGCGATTCGCGCTATTTCTTGTACAGATAATGGTGATCAGTATTTTTCGCACCAAAACATGCTAGAAGTACATAGGACTAAATATAACGATATAAAAAACAGACTAACAACACTCGTTACTTTTTCCTTAATTTCTTCAAATATTTTAATAATTTCATTCCAAAATTTTTATTACAGTCATATTATATAATATCTATTTTAACTCCCAGATTCATAATATGTACGCTGGGAAGTCAGGAACCTCTAGCTATGTCCTCGACTTTTTTTCAGGAAATGCACAGAATACAATATTTAACATCAAACAAAATCGTATCTAAACTCACTTCCTTTGCACCTAAATCATAAACGTAAAATAACAAAGAAGAGTAATATGTCATGAAAACAACTCTTAAGTAAAATTTTTCAATAGTTTAAAACAACATGCGGTGTCTACAGTGGCATATCGTAGGCTCTACATCAACATTTTCCGGTAGAAACTCGTTTAGCGTCTCGATAACGTAAATCTGCAAAACACATCCCTATTCCAATAAACGTTTGCACTAAACAAAATCTAATCGAAACTTACTGGCCGCTTTCAACAAATCCTTGCGCTGACAAACTGGATTCCAAATTCAAAACTTGAGCTTACTTCAGTAGCCCGCGAGCGCTCGTGGCGACCGCACGCACGATGCCTCCGCGATGATTCGCACGCTCATCCTCATATACGTCGCGTCGTTGGTTCACAGTGAATATAAGGGTGATATTGTGAAACATGTGCGTCATTCTAGCAGGACCCTAATAAGGCATGGGCGTTCTAGAACCCACCTGACCAGACATCGGGCCAGGGAACTGGTGGCCCAAGACATCGAAGCTGAGAAAAGCAGTGAGCTAGGTACTGAGTTTTAAGGATGTTCCTAAAATTATTTTAATTTTAATCATCTTTCAGGTACTGTTCAAAAACTTTTTGAAGAACTTTTTAGCAACTAATCTGGCCAAACCAGAGATCGAAAACGGTTTTTTAGAAAAACCTCAAAATAGCCCAATTTTTTAAAATGCTCTATACCTCTCTTTATGTAGTATTGATATATTTTAACAACATCGTATTTTTAAATTACTCCAGTAACAGTGAGTTTATAAAGGTACCGAAGAACAAAAAATAACTAAATTAGAGGCGTTATTTTGTACGAAGAAAAAACCGGTACCTATCCGATATCCGATCCCTGAGCCAAACAGCGAAAATAAAATAGAAGTCAGGATTCGTAGAAAAAAGTGGTAATCCCATTTCCTATTACCAAACAGTATGTGTAATACTATAAAAATGTAACTCTATCAATATAGGCCATCAAATAACAAATATTCAATGGCGTTTTTTAACAGCCTTTTAGTCACAAATCCGTTGGCAATAAAACTGTAAAAAGTTTTTTCTACCGAAAAAAACTGCATTATCTTTTGATACATTTAGGTTCTGTGGGATAGGTAGGTACGTGATTGAATATTTTATTTTTAGTTCATATCTACGTTTCGACGGAAAATTGAAAAAAGAGTTTGAAAACGATCGATGCCTAATACTAACATTATTTCAACTTTTTAGTATCACAGTTTACTTAGTAGGTACATGTTTTAGTATTACAAGGTGTTTTCGAGTTAGCGCTTATTTATTTAATGCAAATAATAATATACTACACTTTAGAATGTGCTACACTTACTAGCTTGCAAACTAAAAACATAAATAATAACTAAGCTGAATAATAAATGTAATATGTATGTATGTACATTCTTTATTGTACTCAAATAAAACAGGCAAAAAAATTTACACAACAATTCAAAAAGGCACAAAGGCGAATGGTAGTATTTGATTGTATAAATCACACTTAGGTAATTTACTAGCGTATATATCTGACAATAATATTAATCATACTACTTAATTTAATATGATTAACCATCAAGATTAAGTCAATTTAATTATAAATTAAAATATAATTTATCAAAATTAAGTCACTGAAATAGGAACTTTGGCTTTACAAATCCATAACTCCTGATGAACTTTTGTATTCAATTACTTACTTTGTGTTAAGAATGTCAAATAGGTATAATTTTGAATTTGGTGGTAGTAAAATTAACGACAAATTATTCAACGATAGCTAGATTAACATAAAAAAGAAGTTAGAAGATCGCAATTAGGTACTCGTAGAGGTATAGCTCCAACCTTGACAGGCTGATCAACATTACCCAGCAGGAACATCATCATTATCATCTCAGCCGAAAGACGTCCACTGCTGAACATAGTCCTCCCCCGATGTTGTTACTTCCCGTTGTTACTTCTTTGGGTCTTGTAACACAGGGATTCCTAGCTCAGGACCCATAAGCATTGTAATATTAATGTTGCTCTTTGAAAAATCTCTAATAAATCGCTCTTTGAATAAATATATTTCATTTCATTTCACTTCAATGATTGCCCCAGTGATTACAGTTAAACATACCGTCCAATCAATCTTAGCGAACGATTTGACGATTATAGGCGGTTCGTAAGAAAAATATCCGTCAGATAAATATTTGCTGACCTTTACGTGCTCGAAGAAAAGGATAGTGATAATTTTATCTGATGGATATACGGGATGAAACATGAGTCGTGAACAGTAATACGTTTTACTAATTCTTTAAACAACTTAATGCTCCACAAGTTACTTAGAAATAGTCATGTTTTTTTATTATTTTATGTATTTTTTGTGGCTTTTTCAACTTTTTAAGATGTTTTTCAGAAATGATAACGGCTATTTAAGCTATTTAAAACATTAAATGTAATAAATATCATTTAATTTCACAGGAAATAACAAATTTACAGTTATTAATTACTTTAATTTGTAGAGGTAATTCTGGATTTAATATAAAATGGAAAATTATAATTATAAAACATGTCAATACAAAATTAATCATAATAAAAAGAAAAACTTAGAACTACACTTAACACTAAACATCTTAAAAAATAACAAAATTACACAAAACTACACAAAACCTTAAAACCTTAAAAATATACACCCTAGTCAAATAAACAGCCCCTCAATGTTCCCGGCGCAAAAGTGCCCATCAGACTCGCAGCGTTTCCGCGTTGAACCGCAATGGACAACCTTTGCGCCAGGAACCATCCAGAGCGGGGGTCATGACCCCTCTCCAGCAGACGAGCAGAGAGGTAATTTAAATTATTTTATTAATTTGTCTTCTCTGTCTTGTCAGTATCCTTTTGGATATCCTAAAGCCAAAAAATACAAAAACATAAACCCGAAAAATGCAAAAAATAAATAAATAATATGTCAATTTTTAAGTAATTTGTGGGGCATTCAATTGTTAGTTGTTTATAGAGTTAGACAAATTTATTACTGTTCACGACTCATGTTTCACCCTGTATTTTGAACGAGGCTGTAAAAGTAACATCATTGAAATAGCGGTGATCCGTTAAAGCCTACCCAATATAATATTATTATTGAAAAAGAAAAGAAGAAAACATTTTTGTAACCGGTCATCGAGTTAGAATCCCTCCATACAAAATAGACTGAATGTTTTTATCAAATTATAATTTCATAATAAATGTACACATATACACGACACGAATCACTATTTTGGTAACATCCTGTTAAATAATGTGGAGCTGATCTAATCTAACCTCACTAGCGCTCGAAGTAGAGCTTCATTTAAAAATAAGTTAACTAAAATGTGTGAAGGTTGAAAATATCTACGTATTATTGTCGTAGTGCAAAAATTTTTTTCTGCTCCCTTACTTTTTTTTGTCATTTACAGAGTCGTAAACACACCTTAAGCCCCTATCTTACAGATGTCAAGATAAGTTTATATTGTCTATTCCCTATAAACGCATTCGGGCATACACGCAATGCGTTTTTGGATTATAAGACACCTCGTGTATACAAGACGTAATGAAAACCATGTATTGCCAACCTAATTTTAAATGTAATTTCTGATGAATTCATCGTAAACCATAGAGGCCGATGTTGATGATTAATAAAAATGTGTTTGACTAAAAATATTTCTCAAATTTGAAATTTTATTTGAAAATAAGTGTTTGGTCGTAGAAAAAGTATTGTATACAACATTGTTTAACTGAGTCAAAAAATGAAATCAAAAAATGTCTTGGCGTCTTGAATAACAATTTTCGCCTGCGGCTAAAATTGTTACCCACGCCACTCACCTTTTTGGACCTCTCTTAAACAAGGGATGCATAATATTACATTGTGCATCAAGGGAGGTAAGTACGGAATTACTAACGAGAGTGTTAGAAGCCCGACGCCGTTAGGCGGAGGGCTTTTATGACTCGAGTTAGTATTCCGCTTACGGACCGTGATGCATACAATGTTTTTCATCACACTTGCCGACAAAAAAATTAGTTTTAAGAAATAACATTATTAAATGACGTTCTGACATTTCTATTAATCCCTAGGGAATTTCACTTTCCTATTACTCCCGCTGCGCGCGCAAACAATGGCGCGCTTAGACAGCAAGTGTGATGAAAAATACTATAATTGAAGGATCGAAAAGGTTCGTAATATAATTATTAGCTACGAATTTTAAATTCGAGGTAAAAATGTTTAATTCGTGATAAGTGCTGGTGATGGCACTTTTCATTTAAATACACCTTAGGTGAGAATCTTAGAAACAAACCCAGAAAGATACAAAGTTAAAGTTTTTAAACATTAGATTTGTGTAATTAGTGATCAAACGTTAACTTCGCGTGCCACCCAATGATTCCAACAGGTAAAAAGTATAAACATAACATAGAAAACAAGATTTTTGACCCAAAGAAAGAGTCTCTTATACCATATTTGAGTAAAATATCAATTAGTTTGTACCTTTTTTTAATTTGTAGATAATATATGACCAAATAGTACATTTCGATACAAGTGCAAAAAAAAATATTTTTCGACGAGGGTGAAAGGTGAAGCCCGAGTGAAACGAGGGCGACAATCACCCGAGTTAAAAATAAGTATTTACACATGTATCGACTTTTTTCATAACAAGTGCCTTAAAATGAGAAATTTACGCACGCGAAGCGTGCGCAAAGTTTACTTTTCCGCACTAGTCAGGAAAAATCATTTATTTTAGTCTAGTACTACCTAGTTAAATTCGATACTTTTTGACAAAATAAACTAGTTACTTCACATTTTAATTTCAGACTAATAAATAATGAAAATGAAATTTACATTTTGTGAACAAATTTATCAAGTTAAATCCAAGTTTGCGTCTTTGTGTACGTGACATGATAGTATTTGCAAATAAACTACTCGGCTAAGGCCTTTGGAAATAATAATATTGTTAACCGACTTCAAACAAGGAGGAGGTTCTCAATTCGACTGTTTTTTTTGTATGTAGGTATGTTACTCGATATCTCCGAGAATCGTGATCTATTTGCATTTTTAGGGCCTACTAAAAGCTAGTACCAATTAAAAGCCCGGTAATTAGTGATTGTGTGAATTTATTTTGTATGTAATATGTATTATACAGGGTGAAACATGAGTAGTGAACACGTAAATCCGTTTTTATAATTCTTTAAACAACTAACAATTGAATGCCCCACGTGTAACTTATAAATAGTCATGTTTTTTATTTATTTTTTGTATTTTGTGTGGCTTTTTCTAATTTTTAAGGCGTTTTTTCAGAAATGATAACGGCTATTAAAGCTATTTAAAATGTTAAATGTAGTAAATATCATTTAATTTTACACGAAATGACAACGACGCCGTTATTGATTACTTCAATTTGAAGAGGTAAATTAAATTATTCCATATTTTTTCTTAAAAATCCTTTTGGATATCCAAAAGCCAAAAATATAAAAACATAAACCCAAAAACATACAAAAAATAAATAAATATCTTGTCATTTTTTTAATAACTTGTGGGGCATTTGATTGTTAATTGTTTATAAAGTTAGAAAGATGTATTATTGTTCACGACTCATGCTTCACCCTGTATAACAGTTATTGTGTAAAATACGAACTAAACCAAACACAAAGCCAAGACAGAGGCTTGTAGAGTCTTTGCAGAAGGTAAAAGCGTCTCGCAGATGGGTGAATCAACTTTTTGGTTTCTTATTGCCACGGTCACCTAAGTCACGCTGATTTTAAACAAAACTATGCTACTTAAAATATGCAAATGGTGTAAATAACCCCTTTCTTTAATGAGCCTCCTACAAAAATGGATTACGTGCATGTTTGCATAATTTAAGTACTTATTATAATTTTTCATCACACCTGTTCGGTAAATGCGCTAATGCGCTGCGACGATGCGAGCTGTAGATGCGTCATTATGCCCTAGGGCAATCAAGGATTTGCATACACCATTACGTCGTGGCACTAGCGCCTTTGGCTTGGGCTTTACTTTCACACTCGTTCACAATTTCTTATTTACCGCCCTTAATACATAATTTTGTCTAAGTCTAAATAAATAAATAATATATAATATACCTACTAGCATATAGTCATAATGTATTAAATAGTTGTACGTATATGTAATAGTTATAATATAATATTGCATAACATAACATATCTGTATACTTGCATGTTTGCTTGCTGCTAGTAATAAGATATAAATAATAGTTTGAATTGTCTTTTAAGTGAAATTGTTTGTAATTTCTTTAAACAATAAAGAATTCTTTGAACCGAATGTACTATTGCATAAAACCAGCGTGACTCAAGCGACTGTAACCATGGCATAACAGACAAAAAAATTATTCACCCAGACCCAGGTACATCTCACATGCCTACACTTTCCAAAGTGTCCTTTAACTTTACAGAAAATCAGATATGATGGTTTGACATAGGATAACGATATAAACGTGATGAAGGTCTCTGAAATGGAACTGACGGATTCATAAGATATTTCAGATTTGTAAAACGTGGTATAAATTTGATTGTATGGGTCGTTTAAGTTTTTCATGTACTTCGTTGCTATACGATTGCCGGAAGTGCTCCGTTTTATACACTGGCAAATAATAATTTAAGGGTCAGGTGAAACTACCCATAGAAAATACTGAAAAAATGCCGATTTCCAACACATTGAACTTATTTACAGGATAGCTGTTTAATTAATATCAGATTGTACAGGATTTCTCCCAAAATCATCTAATCCAGCGAAAAAAATGTCGATAGATTGTTTCGTAGAGATACAGTTTGAAACCTTAAACAATCGTTTAAACTTTTTTATGTTTGTTACATCAGAACTATCGACTGGGTGAATCGATTATGACGATTATTTTTTTAACTAAAAGGTGATGCTTTCCGATTGATCTCATTTTAATTTGGTCCAGTACTGACAATAGCATGCATATTATGAGAAAACCATGTAGCACTAAGGAAACCGCCTTGCTGTTAGCGCTGTGTCAGCGCTGCGGTAGCGTCGAGCCTAAAAATGGTATTCACTAATGTACTTTAAACGACACTCTAGTGCTCGGCGACGAATGCGGCGTGAGCTGGAACTACACTGCATCGAGAGTTTGACATGTAATGTACGAACTTCGTATTCTCTAACGAAAAACAGCGACGAACTCGCCCACAACCTCGCTCACAGCCTCGATTCCTAATGTCAAATAAAACAGCTAGGATTTTAGACAAGGCTGTCTCGACGTCGAGCTCGTTGACGAACGCAGCGTTGAATGTGTGAATAAGAGAATAGCATAGCTGTATATGTATGTATGTATGTATGTAAATTTTTTATTGTACACAAAACACAGGCAAAAATACACATTTGTACAAAGAATTTGGCAGGTACAAAGGCGAACTTATCCCTGTAAGTGATCTCTTCCAGTTAACCTTTGAGCAAAGGAAGGGAGGTATATCTATGAAGCGGTGGTGGCTCCGTGGTTTAGATGTTTGACTTTCAACCCGGAGGTCGTGGGTTCAAATCTTGGCTCGTACCAATGAGATTTTCCGAAACTAATGTACGGAATATCAGACGATATTTACCATTAGCTTTCGGTGAAGGAAAACATCGTCAGGAACCTTATACAGGTTCCTGACGATGTCCGCGAAGAAATTCAGGTGTATGTAAAGTTCCCAACCCGCTTAGGGCCAGCGTGGGGACTATACCCCAATCCCTCTCATATATGAGAAGAGGCCTGTGCCCAGCAGAGTGGGACATTAAATAGGCTTAAATATTATTTATATTATTATTTATATGCGCCCGATGTCGAGTCACGTCATTCGAGCCGAGAGCAAGAAAATTGAAATACGAATATGTAGATATCGCTCTTATGACGTTGACAGATTGGCCGTCGACAGTTGGGTGACCGCCTTTATAACATATACATCGTGTTACACCACCCACTGAAAACCTTGAACGAGGTGATTTGGTAGGTTATACTGAACAACCTTTACTATGTAGCTAACCCCGGAATCACAAAAAAAAATTCTTTATCGGTCACAATGTATGAAAAAGACATTTTTTTTTAGATTTCGTAATTGGCCTTATAGTAAAAGTTGTTTAGTATAGCCTACTAAATCATCCCGTTCAAGGTTTTCAGTGGGTGGTATAACACCCTGTATGTGATTTGATTTTTGCAATAGGATCTATTGCTATGAAAAATAAGAGTGATAATATGTACGTACGTAATATGTTCCATAGCGAATTGAATCATGTCAGAGGGTAAGATGCTTCTGTAACGGCTCACCTTTTAATAATAGGTAGGCGGTTTTTGGCTAGATATATTTAGTTATCTGTCACCCGGGGCCGAAAACTAAGGTGGGTAACCTTACCCTATTTCAAAACTATCGGAACATTAGGTACTTTTAATAAACTCCGCTGCTTTCGTCCGTGTTTGATCTACCCACACGTCATATTAACGTCAATGCGTTGACATTTAGAAAACTAATTATGTCACTGTTTTCTTATTAGGTACTCGTATAGCTTCAAATCAAATAATATATTTATAAACAAACAGTATACTTAGGTACATTGCCGACTGCTCCGCTAAACTAAGTTGCCGCTTGCCGGCTCCGTTGAGCAGAAAAATAGTATACCTACACACCTCGGCCGTTACATGGGAAGCTTCGGATTACATATTACACGTCATCCGAAACATTTCCCACTTAAACGGCCTTGGCATGTAATCTACTATTCTATCAAGAATGGACTACATGATAACGTTCGCACTTTAATGAATAGAAATAATATTTTTATTATCATAATCATCATTTTTTTCAGCCATATCACGTCCACTGCTGGACTTAGGCCTCCCGTTTGGACCTCCACTTACATCGATTGGAAGCGGCCTGCGTCCAGCGTCTCCCGGCGACCTTCCTAAGGTCGTCTGTCCATCTTGTGCGTGGACGCCTACGAACAAATAAAACATGGAAGCCGCACGCCATACTAAATTGCCTTTCAAAAACGAGCCTGAATTTTAGTTGACATCTGTCATCCCCTCTTCAATGCATCACGGTAATGAATTTTAATATCAACCAACAAAAACTTAAGCCACCATTTAAAAATAGTTGTGATCGGTCCATCAAAGTTTTGATTAGCTATATTCTATAAACGTTTGTCAAAGATGTTGCGCTGAAATATGCGCGGTGTTAAGAAAAGCGCTATGTCCTGCCCATCTTGGCACAATTGAACAATTGCTTTTGGGGGCATTTTTGAGCTGGCGTTAGACGTCCATGTTATATATGGTCGCAGGTGGACGCCTACCCTGCGTTCGCCAAACCGTGGTCTTCCAAGCCCTTTTCGACCCCATCGGCCATCTGCTCTGCGCACAATGTAGCTTGCCCATTGCCACGTACTTCACCTTGCTAATCTGGAGGGCTATGTCGGTGACTTTAGTTCGCCTATAGATCTCCTCCATTTTTCATCAACAACAGCAGTCCTTAAACCTAAGAACTGGCCTCCCTGTAGGTCTTTTGGCGTCAGCAATTTGCCCCAACATGACCTGGCGTGGCAGTCTTTCGGGGTTCATCCGTTGAACATGACCTAGCCAGTCTACGCTCCATTTTTACGTTATAAATATTAATAACAAATATTTTCTCTAATACTCTTTCATAACTATTCATTGAGTAATTTAATATAAAATTTACTTGCAAACTATAATCATATGTGTTGAAAGTAATTATTTGTATATGCATTAAAAATAATATTCGAAGTTAATTAAACCTTTGAGTATGAGCTAAAATTACATTACATATACATATACTTTGTTTAATACTGCCAAAACTTAAACAACTTTAAAGCACTTTTCATAAAATAATGTGTAATAAAATTCTTCAAATGTATATCACTACTTGACCATAATTAATATCGAAGTTAATGTGAAAACTCAAATCAAATTATTTAATAACTAAATATTTTGATTTATGTTTTTATTTTTTCTCCAGTAGTCACACTACTTATTACTATATAAATTATAAATATTGGATGTCATAAATATGCCAAATAAAAAACGACCAAGATCACCAAAGTCCGAGTCCGACATTGGTGATCTTGGTCGTTTTTTCTTTAATTAGTATATGGCATCCAATATTAATAATTCTAAATAAATATCGTAGATTTTTTGATTGCAGAATAAATTTAATTATACATTTACTAGTCTATCTTTAAGCAATTACTTCATAAAAGAAGGAGGTTCGTAATTCGATTTTTTTTATGTTGTATGTCTTCTCAAAATCTCAAGATACGTGAACCAATTTTTTTTCAATCGAACGAGTATAACCCCGAGATGGTACCGTTGGCACCTAGTATTCTGGTCGGGGATCTTGGAGAAATCGGTCGAAATCGGTTTATTTTTTATTTATCTGGTAATAATTGTATACATGTAAATCGATTGGCGTGTGTATGATAAGTGATTTCTCAATACAACAAAATCGTTGATTCTATCATTGATATCATACTGACACATATTGATAACGTAATAGTCTAAGATAAGCACATTAATATGTACATTGTACATATATAGACAGGGTATAACATCAAAATAGCAAAAAAAACACTTTCCCATACAAAATGTCGAGATCATGTAAACAATATATATGAAAAACTATTTTTCTCTAACATGCAATGAAATATTGTTGTTATGTTCCTTGTAATAGGCTGCAAAGTATGACGTTTCAGGTGCAACTAGGACAAGAGGTCGTTAATGAATTTAAAGATCTCTGCCCACTAGACCGTGCCATACCAAGACCTTAGCATGAATGTATCAGACAAAAAACTATTCTTTGTATTGAAAAATATGAGATCGTGTCGGCCAGCGCCGGAACGTCCTAGTGGACAGGTCCTGGTATGGTACGGTCTAGTGGGCAGAGACCTTAATACAAATCTTGAAGGCCTATCAGGCAAAGTGCTCTTTTTTAATTCCATTCCACATAAATTTGTGCCACTATGCAAATAAAAAACTACAATTTTGTTTTTGTTGTTATTTCATTGCATGTTTGAGAAGAGCACTAACGTATGCTGAATGAAATATGGACGAAAATTAGTTCTTAATTTTTTTTACCGCAGCGTTTATAAATTTAAATTCGTAAATATACCTAGTGTTTCCTGAGTAAATATGTATTGAATCAATGGCGCGTTTCAGACTGGCGCAGTTTGAAACGCGCCAATTATTCAATACATATTTGCTCCGCGCGGCGGCGGTCCGCGTGACACAGGAACCAGCCTGAGACATACCTTGTTTGAAAAGGCTTGGCCATAGGATTATTTGTTTGTATGATACCAACATTAGGTAACGTGCAGGGACCGAGCTATTAGTACTTAATTGTCGTTACAAACCTGACAACAACTAAGCTTTTTATAATCTGACGCTAATTGAATTCCTAGCTCAAACACAAAATTATCAAAGACTCCATATACACCGTGGACTGTTTAAGCCCGACCGATTTTAACAGTGTATTCCTGACAACATTTAGAAACGATATATCGTTCATCGTCGACATGTCATTCATATAAACTTTTCTGGATATAGCCTAGTTTCAGAGTTATTACCAAATTGTAGTTGTTACTCAGTAAAAAAGGTCCGTTGGTGCCATTATGGAGAATAGTCTCACTAACCTCATTAATAGGTATCCTCAAAGTGATAAATAATACCTTTATAAAATGATGTTATTGTAAAACACTCAATTTAAGTGCCAGTTTTATAAATAACATTTACTTTTATATTAAAATACATTCAAAATTAGTAAACAAGTTTTCGCAAAAAATAACAAACCTCATGTATTTTTTTTCTTTGTTTTTATATCAATAATGGTTAAAATCTTTCGGGTTATAACATCCCACGATGTATATTTACATAATATTTCCTATCAATAAATACGTCAAAAGTTTTGTAAGAGACATTCTCATCACGCCGAGGACAATGTCCCGACGCGATGAAACGAAATAAACGCCCACTTAAATTACGGTCTTAATGCGATTAACTAATTACATTTATTTCCTTTTACATGAGAAAATGCTCTTTCCAACTTAAATTCTCGAGCTTATTTGGTATTCTTGGAAATTGTAAACGCTATCTTACTTAGTAAATGAAAACCATTTAAAAAGCTCGGAGAGTATTTTATTTATCCAGCGATGAATATCTTATTTGATTTATGAATTAGTTAGATAAACATAGACAAAATAATTACATAACACCAAAACTTTAAATTAGACTGAATTAAAATTAATAAATTAAACCTAAAAAAAAATTTAATTATCTAAAAAATGGGGCGCTTTGGTATGGTGTCGAGAATGCTAGCAGCATTTCCCCGCTATATTGCAATGCAAATTTTTTGCATAGGCATATAATAAAACTTAAATCTTCATATTTACAAATAGACTTTTATGAACTATGAATCCACATGCATGTTAACAAATAATGTATTATTTTAGGATAGGTAGGTAAGTAGTTTTTGGACACTTTTTCGAGGAAATCCTAGAATTATTTTACTTGTAATTACTAGCCTAGACCTATAAATAGCCGCGTCGTAACTTGCTATTTCATCATTTATCCAGTGCAAACTTCGCGCGATTATCGCAAAATCTAGAAAATAAAGGAATTAAATTTCTTCGGATACCGCGATGATTACTGCTGATGAAATAAAACGATTTAAATTTATTTTATATCGCATATATTAATTATATTTAACTACATCCTGACGTTTTTGAATACTTTACAGGGTAAAGGCAATGAGAAAAGTTTTGCTGAGTTACAATATTATGTAACTTACAAGGATAACACGTCAATTAGGTCAATATAACTGGAGTCCATCTACAAACTAAAAAATATCCAGCCAAAAAACTTACTGTAAGTTCTGCTTTCAAGTTATCAATTTCATCATTCTTATTCAAACTACAGTACAGATTTTATCGTAGAGTGTTTTAAATTTAATTGAATCTTATATAAGAGGGCGCCGACGAAATGAGAAACTTTTCATTTCCTCAGTTCCAAGCTGATAATGAACTAATATAAAGACTAGCAGAGAGCGGATGGATTCTCGATGCTACAATATTGTAAGTTTAAGCAGACGTTTTTTGTGGAACTCAAATTGTTTTTAACCGACTTCAAAAAAGGAGGATGTTCAGATTGTTTTGTTCGTAGCCTTGTTGGTAGAGTGACCCTGCCTACGAAGCTGGAGGTTCCGGGTTCAAATCCCGGCGAGGGCATTATTTTGTATAGGTATATATTTATCACAAATATTTGTTCCTTGGTCATGGCTGTCTATATTGAAGTATCTATATGTATCTGTCTATTATTTATATCGTCGCCTGGTACCCATATCACAAGCCTTTATTGAGCTTACCGTGGGACTAGGTCGATTTGTGTAAAGATGTCCAAAATATTGATTGATTGAGTTGTGTTTTTATTTTTAGTAGTAGCACTACAATACTGTATATAAATTATAAATATTAGATGTCATATACCAAAGAAAAAATACCTAGTTTACCAATGCCGGAGGTGCGATTTGAACCCACGACTCCGCTTTCGAGGGTGATGCCTAAGCAACTCAGCCACTCTAGCTTAGCGGACATCGGTCGAATTTTTCGGGTACATGCTATTATACGTATTGACAGTATTTAAGTATAATTTGCTTACCACAAGCTGTCGATCAAGACAATACAACGTGTGCAAAGTGACATGAGCTTGTAGACGCGAGTTTTATTATTATGTTCTTTGTTATATCTATTTGTTCAGCTATGCTATTCTCTTATTCACTCATTCGACGCTGCGTTCGTCAACAAGCTCGACGACGAGACAGCCTTCACTTCGACGTAGAGCGCAGCGCTGCGAAAAACGGTATTCACTAACGTACAACAGCTCGTCGTCGAACTGCAGGCGGTAACTCTCGACGCAGTGTAGTTCCATCTCACGCCGCATTCGTCGCCGAGCGCTAGTGTCGTTTAAAGTGCATTAGTGAATACCATTCTTAGGCTCGACGCTGCCGCAGCGCTGACACAGCGCTGTTAGCAAGGCGGTTTCCTTAGAGAATAACACTGCAGAGATCTAAGGAGTTCAGCTACGACGCTGCTAGTTTTAAGGGTGCGGCTCCACTGACTTAAGTAGCTCCGCTCCGCTCGGCGTCAGTGGAGCCGCACCCTTAGCCTGTCCGCTGAACTTACTTCACATTAAATTTCAATGGATTTATTCTAAAATTCGGGTGGCACAGGATCGGTCATTGTGGCAATCTTTGGGGAAGGCCTATGTTCAGCAGTGGACGTCTTTCAGCTGACATGATGATGATGATGATTCTATAAAATAAGTAACCATCCTGGTTTTTTTTTCTTTTTAATTACGCATTAAAATTACAAAAAATTATTACATTTCGATCAGTCGCGCGGCTTTCAAATTAGTCCCAAAAATCAACATTTTTACTTTTTGGTTTGAATGTAAATCGCTATCTAAAAGAAAGTACATGTACGGTACACATTTTTCTCATTATATTGTAAATCCGGCCGTGTGGTGACGGTAGTAAGAATACAAATGTGTCACCACCCCAACTCCTCCTGCGGGTGTCGTAAGAGTCGACTAAGGGAGTGAAGTGTCACTGACCATTATTTGATAAAATACTGATGATGGGCAGCAGCGTCGTCATAGTGGACACATAACTGCGATCGCCAATCCGCTTGCCCAGCGTGGCGATTATGGGCATTTACCTCCTAATGCGTCTATACGCATAGTTAATAGGAGAGGCCTACGTCTAGCAGTGGACTATCATAGCCTGATGATGATGATGATTATTAAATCAGTTTTCCCTATCAGTGAACTCTACCATTGGACAGCTGTGTCTATTGAAGATCTATTTGCAGACTTGTCCTTGTCACTTTCTCACCATATACAGTAATATTGACGATATTGTGTGTCTGACATATAACACCACACCATCAAATAGCCGAGGGCTGCGACCATATACCTACAGGGTGGAAAGGGACGACGTTCCTTCCCGCAACCGACCGAGTCTACCAACCATTACGATGAACTTTCAGTATCGGACCAACATCGAAAGCGTACATGGAAAATTGACTTTTCCATACCTACTATTGAATTCTAACTAATCACTCACTTTGTATGAGAGGTTAATATTTTATTTAATATTTCGATGTTGGTCCCATACTGAAAGTTCATCGTAATGGTTGGTAGACTCTGTCGATAGCTGGAAGGAACGTCGTCCCTTTCCACCCTGTATAACATGGACGTCTAACGCCAGCTCAAAAATGCCCCTAAAACCAATTGTTCAATTGTGCCAAGATGGGCAGGACATTCGTGACACCGCGCATATTTTCTTTGACAAATGTTTTTTTTAATATCGCCAATCAAAACTTTGATGGACCAATCACAACTATGTTTAAATGGCGGTTAAAGTTTTTAAAGGTTGATATTCAAATTCATTGCCGTGATGCATTGAACATGGGCTGACACTAGTCAATTAAAATTCAGGACCGTTTTTTAAAAACAATTTAGTATGGCGTGCGGCTTCCATGTTTTATTTGTTCGTAGGCCGAGGGGCATTAGCCAATATGACAATCAAAATGGTAGAAATATAACTAAACGGTTAAACTCACGTATATTCAATCACTACGCGCGACATGTTTTAGAGAGCCTAGGTCACCATTATCAAGCACTCAGCCCTCGTTCATGCCTTGCGGTTACTTAAGTTTTATTCGTAGTTATTATATGGGCGGGACACGTCTGTCGAATGCCGGATGACCTGTGGGCTAAGTTAACCACACATTGGGTGCCACAACTCGTAAGGCGTCGCGGTAGACCGCGCCAGAGGTGGCGTGACGAGCTTGACGTCTTTGACAAGGAATGGTGGGAGACTTCAGGGGATAGGGATACGTGGAAGAATTTGAGGGAGGCCTTTGCCCTGCAGTGGGACAGTACAGGCTCTTAATAATAATGAAAAAATAATTATATCTCACAAAGTTTTATATTGAACCGAAATGATAATTGATTCAAATGCAGATAGAGCGTAATAATCAATCAATATTAATGAAATGTTCTAAAATGTCATAATGTATTAATAATGTACGTGATAACCATTGGATATTTAGGTAAGAATCAATCAGCATCCCAATGTCGGTGGGAATCTTGGCTAGTACGACCCTTTAAGTGTAGGTTCACTCAGCAGCAGAGGTATTAAAACGCCTTTACTCTTGCAAAACGGATGAAAAACATTATACATATTTATCTACTTTATGACTTTATATTATCTACTTTATTGACTTTTTCACCAGTCTTGCGATACATAGAGGAAATGCCTCGGTAAAATGCCACAAGGGCCAATCTTAGATCAGATATATCTAAGATATACATATCTAATAAAAAAAAAATCAAACTAATAATAATCATATATTTTATTCAAAGAAAACAATAGCAACTTAAGAATAATATTAACTACAAACTTAATCTTAAAAAATAAATTACAAAAAAGTTATATTAAAATATTAACTTAAATAAAATAAAACCTAAAAAAAAAGCTAGGAGCTACCCATCCCAACCGCCCAGATTGGTTCCCGGCGCAAAAGCCCATGATTAGTTAGAATTAAATAAATTAACAAGAAAACGTCGGGATGAAGTAAAATTTAATTATAATAGGTACGCGAGTTTGTCATAGTTTAATTTCATAAAATAAACTATTTTGAAAAATTGTTCAGTTTTGAAAATAAAGACTGTTAAAAACTTTCTGACTGCTTTAATATATCTATATTATTTTTCACTTCTCATGCTCTTAAAATGTTATTTTAGTCCCTGCATATCGGGACTAAAACTCTTTATTAATCTCTAGGGACTAAAGTAAAATTTTTTTAATTGACGTTGGAAACCCGTAAACAGCCACACTCACGGTGTTCAAGAATAAAGGATAGTCGCCATTTTCAGTGCTTGTGTATGGACCATTTTTGTGCATGCCGTGGATACAACCTCTAAACTTTTTTTTAATTGACTTTGGAAACCCCTAAACAGCCATTTCTAGTGTTTATGATTTTTGAACGAACGGTTATTGACATTGAAAATAACCTCAAAATGTCAATCGTGAAAAAATATTAAGGAGAATCGATTTATTTTCTTGATATACATGTATATTTAATACTTGTTTAATATATGATTAAGATTGAATCCAATTTATTACTTATTTTTTAATAACCAATTAGCTTCAAAATAGTTATGTAGTTAGCTCCAATTCGTTGGCTAAATATGCAAGTATTTAAAGCGTCATATTTCGAAAAAGGAATACAGATAAAAACTTAAACGCGGAACGAATTTGATAGCTTATTTTTTGTGTTTTTGTCCATAAGTAATATTGTTCAAATCGTAGTTATATAATTTACGATGTCACGTCATGCGATGAAGAAGTATTAACGCCTTACTCCAGAATGAAGAAGAATGCAAAAGAGGTGGTGCAAAATCTTTTGCCGCCGAAATCTAGTGTAATATATTCAAAAGCGTATCAAACTTTTATGGATTGGAAAACTGGAAAGCAAATTAGGTAGGTACCAACATCATTTATGGAAGGCGTATTTCTGACATATTTTGATGAAAAATCTAAGAAGCTTAAAACCATACTCCAACCAAACCATACCTATAACTTGAAAAAGTTTGCGAATTTATAGTAAAGTGGCCATGTTCCGAAGAAATCGGAAGTTTTGACATCGCAGAACATATAATTTTTTTGTTTCTTATTTGTTCTTTCTGTTAATTAATACTGAGATTATGTAGAACGTAGCTTTTTTCCTCGCATTCAAAGTGAAAAGTAGAGTGTTTAATTCGGGACTAAACAGCCATAATGACACTCGAACTACATCCACCCTCGCTACGCTCGGGTGGATAAATATCTCGTGTCATAATGGCCTGTTTTAGTCCCTCGTTGAACAATCTACTATTATGAATTTGATCCGTAGGTCCAAATGATGATTATGAAAAACTCATGAATAAAATATGTTCATCTTATAGAGTACTTTAAAATAAAACTATTTTCAACATAATTGACCCAGTCGTTTTTGAAAAACTGCGTAACCCTACACTGAGCATGGCTCGACATGCTCTTGGCCGGTTTTTTGACATAGTACATTTCACTTATTTAAGCACAGTGCTTAGACAAGTTGCCAATCGCTAACGCTTAATCGTCAGTTGTAAACGAAAGGCAGCTAACTGTCTTTGTCGCACTAATATGAAAGAGTGACAGAGAGGGAAAACTACGATACGCTACTAAGCGTTAGCGATTGGCAACTTGGCTAAGCGTCCTGGTATGTTAAAATCCCGAAAACATACCAGCCTTAAGAGTCTCGCGTAATTCGATTTGGCATCCGTCTTTGAACCTTAGACATCCAAAATATGAAGCACTCGCCCAAACTGAATTAAGCTTTTGATCCGCACGCTGAATCGCGATGTACATTACTCGTCTACGTTTCTAAATATACAGGATTCGCTACTCCATATGCTAGTGAAGGCTCTGGCTAAATCGTCATTAAAAAAATAGTACATTGTACATCAAGGGAGGTAAGTATGGATTTATGGAATTACTAAAGAGAGTGTTAGAAGACTTTTATGACTCGAGTTAGTATTCCGCTTACCGACCGTGATGAATACAATGTTTTTCATCACACTTGCCTACAAAAAAATAAGTTTTAAGACATAATATTATTAAATGACGTACTGACATTTCTATTACTCCCTAGGGAATTTCACTTTTCTATTACTCTCGCTACGCGCGCAAGCAATGGCGCGCTTGTCTAATTCATTGTCAATGTCATATTTGCTGTCTAGCAAGTGTGATCAAAAGTTAGTGATTAACAGTTCTTCACATCTTATCACTCCAATTTTGAAGTGTAGGTAGTTAATAATAGTATTGGATTTGTACAATTTAATAACATATTATTAAAAATATTAATAAGGCAAGTTTACTTATGACGTAGAAATATGAACCAAAAATATTACAGTAATAAATAATAAGCGTTTTTTATATCCGTAAGTATTTAATGTTCAATGGCTAACTCAAGACACTGGAGAATTAACAGCGAATATCAAACTTTTTTAAGCAAAGTATTCTATATCTATTTTTGTAACTTAGGTAAAATTGGACAGAAATAGTTGAATGGTGGTAGCACTAGTAGCCTCAATAAATGTGTAACTCGCTTTGACAATATTAAAATATTGAAATATGTGTGTATTTATTTATCACAAATGTTTGTTCCTTGGTCATGGCTGTCTATGTATTTAAGTATCTATATGTATCTATCTATTATATATATCGTCGCCTGGTACCCACATCACAAGCCTTAATTGAGCTTACCGTGGGACTAGGTCGATTTGTGTAAGATGTCCCAAGATATTTATTTATTTATTATTATTATTTAAAACCTTTCTTTCCTTATCTGTTTCATGAACTATTTTCAAAATATAAATTCTCCTTCATTTGTAATACAGAAGTTCTATTGCACTTTTAAATACCTAATACAATACATTACCAAGCCTTGTCATACTTTTCTACAAAACCTTGTTTAAGCAGCATTAAAGTATACTTTTGAAAAGCACGCTTTATAACTGTTTTAGAAAGTTGAACAGAAACATGCACTTATCTCATAAATTGTTGCCAAACTAGCGGGTAGGAACGTCAAAATGGTAATGAAGTGCAGGTTGTCACGATTTTGGTTGTATCAGCAACTTTCTTGACTTGAAATTATGCAAATGCATGTGTGCAGTTGAGACTTCAAACTGGGTCGTTTTTGATCGACTAACTACAGTTTTAAATAAAGATAAAAAAGCTCGGTATAGGAAAACATCGTGAGGAAACCTACATACACATCCGCGAAAAAATTTAAATGTGTCTGTGAAGTTCCCCACTCGCTTTGGTACAGCGTGTGGACTATCCCTCGTCACATATCACATAATCTTAAAGCACAGGCTTCCTTCATTATGAAAATTACCATCGCGATTGCTATATAATTTACTGTACTATTTCAGTGCAGATAGTTCGCCACACATAGTGCATGCACGATGTACTCGGAGTCCAGTAGGTTTAGTGATTTGATCACTCCATCTGGTGGACGGCCCCGAGCTACTCTGGTCTCCACCTTTCCCGTCATTACGATGACGTCGCAATGCTGAGGCCATAAAAGGAAAGCACCCGTAGTTGACAGACTGTTTAGAGGCGTGTACAGATCTTAAGTTCCCCTAAAGGTGCGTTCAAACTAAAAGAGCATTCGCTGTTCTAACCTCCCACTCTACGAAATTCGATCGGTACACAAAACGTGATTGGTTGATTTCGTAGAACGGGCGCTAGAACAGCGAATGTTCTTTTGGTTTAAACGCACCATTATATGGAAATGTTGGTCTTAAAGTCCGTACAGGAAATGCGTAGAAGCCAGCGCCAACACCATTTCTCAAAAACATCTGTTCTGATCCATATATTTGTCTTAATGGTCCAGGACTCCGGGCCGTAAAGGAAAGTGGAGAAAACCACTGATGAAATCCGTCAGACTTTGGTTCTCTTCTGAATAAAGTTTACTGCCTTATCCAGGTTGTTTCAATATCAAATAAGCGACAGAATGATCAACAAGGCATCTTAAGTAAAGAGCATAGCGCATAATATATATTATAGTATATTCATGATCTAAACGATGTATCAAAGGCCCAATTCAGATTGCTCGACGAACGGACGGCGACAGCGGACAAAGGGTTTATATCGATCTTATGCCAATTAAATCTACGGTCCGTAGATACATTGGGCACAAGTGACGATGTTTATTTCAATAGCCATTGAGACGGAACGAGGCTACAATCGAATCATGGGCTACACAGAATCCTATTTATGACGCATTTACATGAGGACTGTGGAGAATACAAATTGTGTGATGCGTGAATTTGATTCAGTCAAACACAACTCAGTACATTTCATCTCGCTAAAATCAAGACCAAGCAGGAACCTGCAGGCCTAGTCAGGATGCCATTTTGCAATCGTACACGATTCAACATCGATAATACATATTAGATGAGACAACAAAATAAAAAAAATCCCATTTTACTTGTAGGGGAGATACCCGAAAAAAATTTTTTTTTTATTATATTCCACCACATTGTCGGCGTCATTAATATGTATACTCATGCCATATTGCAAATTTGTAGTACTAACGCCCATTGAGTTATGCTGCGGACAGACATACGGACAGATGGACAGGTGAAAAGACGGATAAACTACAAGGGTTCCTTGTTTACTATGGAACCCTAAACATGAAAAACAAAAAATAAGTAAAAAAGGTTTTAATTTAAACGGTTTTTATTGCACCAAAAAATAAAAAATAAAAATTAGTTGTAACTAACCGTAGATGCTACTTTCTGTAGATTAGTCACGTGAAACTATTATCACTGTAGTCTTCCCAAGTTGGATGCTGAAAGCCACGTTTAGCCTCTATGTCAGTGGATTAAGCGTTGCCTAATCGGAAACTTTTACCAAACTGAAATAAAAACGTGGGGCGTACGAAATTGTAATTAAGTCACTATAGTTATTTAAGAACAAACATAGAAATCAAGACAGCAATAGTATAATAAGTTTTGTTCTGGCTTTGATAAAAGTTATTTACCTCTGTAAAAGTGTTGGAACAGATGGATGATTAATTGCAAAATTAAAGCTACAATTACATACTTTGAACTTGTATGTTTCTTTGTAATAGTAACGCCCCACGTTTTTATTTTAGTTTGGTAAAAGTTTCCGATTGGGTAACGCTTAATCCACTGACATAGAGACTAAACGTGGCTTTCAGCATCCAACTTGGGAAGACTACAGTGATAATAGTTTCACGTGACTAATCTACAGAAAGTAGCATCTACGGTTAGTTACAACTAATTTTTATTTTCTAGTTTTTGGTGCAATAATAAAATAAGTAAAAAAGTTTTAAGTTAAACGGTTTTTATTGCACCAAAAACTAGAAAATAAAAATTTATTGTATCTAACCGTAGATGCTACTTTCTGTAGATTACTCACGTGAAACTATTATCACTGTAGGTAGTCTTCCCAAGTCGGATGCTGAAAGCCACGTTTAGCCTCTATGTCAGTGGATTAAGCGTTACCTAATCGGAAACTTTTACTCGACGGCTCGCTCTACGAGAACCATTCACGCGGTCACTCTATCAGCTAGAGGGCCGCAAGCCCGACGGCTCGCCCTACGTGATCCACTCACGCTGTCATCATATCAGCTGGAGAGTCGCAGGCCCGACGGCTCATCCTACGCGATCCACTCACGCTGTCAGTTTAGCAGTCTAGCTCGCCCTACGCGATCCACTCACGTTGTCAGTCTATCAGCTGGAGGGCCGCAGGCCCGACGGCTCGCTCTACGAGAACCATTCACGCGGTCACTCTATCAGCTAGAGGGCCGCAAGCCCGACGGCTCGCCCTACGCGATCCACTCACGCTGTCACCATATCAGCTGGAGAGTCGCAGGCCCGACGGCTCATCCTACGCAATCCACTCACGCTGTCACTATATTCATATTCATATCAATGTCAATGGAGAGGGCTATGCTAGGAGTCTCTCTGCGATATCGGATTAGAAATGAGCCCATCCGCAGCAGAATCAAAGTAATATAGCTTAACCAATATAGCTTTTCGAATCGCTAAACTGAAGTGGCAGTGGGCAGGGCTCGTTACGCGTGGAACCGATGGCCGTTGGGGCGGTAAGGTTCTCGTATGGCGGTCACGTACCGGAAGGCGCAGCGTGGGTGGCCCCCCCACAAGGTGAACTCATGACCTGGTGAAGGTCGCTGGATGCAGGTGGCACAGGGCCGGTCCTTGTGGCAATCTTTGGGGGAGGCCTATATTCACCAGTGAACGTCTTTTGGCTGATATGATGATGATGATGATGGTAATGAAATCCGTATGTTTCCACCTAATATCTAAAGCAGTACTTCAAAATCTGCATATCACTAAACCTAGCGGTTGTGGCAGGCAGTAACTGGAGTATCAGATTTGAGGAGTTGGACGTTAGTATTAAATTCTTCATGTTTCTACTTAAGTAATATCTAAAGGACTTTTTTAAAATCAGGATATCGATAAAAGATAAACCTTGCGGTTATTGTAGGCAGTGCAGCATCAGGAGTGAGGAGTTGGAAGTCAAGATCGGGCTGTTAGTATTTGATTATGCCATACATGCTATACTTTCAATTTCACGTGTCTAGAATCTCGGTTAAGGCAAGCAGTACGTCTGCAGCATCAGGCTTTGAGGATACAAGGATACAAATATTATAATATTGCATTGTCATGGGGACTTGATAACAGTTCCAAATTTCATTGATTTTCGTGCAGTAGAAGTGGTCGAAAAATCGATCACAAAATTTGAAGCATCGACGACAGTTGATACGCGGTGAAGTTAATAAAAACCGTTTAAAAAAATAATCAATTTATTCAGTTTGCATTTTCATCATCTCCACATGAGTTAAGACGCTAACAGGATTCTTAGTGATGATGAAAAAAACGGTCTCTTAATCGACATTCGACTTAACACTTTCATTGCGGACGAGTGCTACGCGCTACGCTCGTAGCCGATCCCGTCATTTTTCCGCTTTGTATCGAAAATGGAACTCCCACAGAGAACTCCCCTCCGGAGTTCCCCGCTTTCAAAGTGTTAATATTGCAATAAACTTTACGAAGTAGCAGTTAATACCGTAGGCGTTCAATCAGGTTTTACCTACAGCAAGAATAGGGATGAAATACCTAAACAATATTGAGGTAAATTGACTGTCTTGTTTCCCCGAGGCGACCATGGTTTTGCAAATTGGCAGCCCTAATTCGGAGCTTAATTAGGATGATATTGAAGGGAATCAGTTATTTTTAGACTGGAATATATATTAAACAGTATTGTGTAGCTGGCAGGGTTCATCGAAAGTGTACCTATGTATTTAGGGGAATGAATACGAAATAGATTGATATTGGAAGCGGGCAAGCGGATATCAAAATCGTTTATTACAAAAAGCCTTAAAGTCAATTCATCCTTTAGTAGTTGTCTTATCTAGTAAGCAACTTTCTAACCTAAAAGTATACGTTTTCTGTTTTAAAAAGTTGTTTACTAGATAAGACAACTAAGGATGAATGGACATTATATCAAAACATTCCCCTAAAATCATGAACCAAAGCTCAAGAGTGATTTATTCGATATTTTTGCAAGACAAGTGACATATTATGCGATCGTAAGCGATGAGCGGAAAATAGTAAAAATACGGTCCCAGTTTACCTAAAAAATTGTAAAGAAAAATCAGTGCTCATAAACTGTTTATCTCTAGATACAAACTTTATTTATTTATTTCAGGTTTTATACATTTCAATACCAAAAATAAGTCTCAATGTTCTTTTTTAATTGGAGTCACAAGTTGCTTTTGTCAGTGAAATGTTTTGGTAAAGTTGTTTAAAATTTTACTATTAAGGTCAAGCGGGGCAAATACAACCATGGGGTAAAATTCAACTAATGGACTTTTAATCTGTTTTTAAGAAATTTTGGAAGATACCTAGAACATTATTGTAGGTAATTTCAATTAGTCGGATTTACCTCATAGTTGCATTTGCTCCGCTTGACCTTACCTGTATTTGGTGGTATTGTTACAGCGGTTACACTGTACCCATGGCACTGGTCTCACCGCCACTAAGCTATAAACTGTCGGCTATAAACACGAACAAAAGATACGCACTCCCTTGTAAATAAAAGAGACATGTCGATACTCGCCCAGCTATCAGCTATCACCGCCGGGCGAGTAGCAACGTATCTCTTTTTTTACACGGGAGTGCGTATCTTTTGTTCGTGTTTATAGCCGATAAGTTCATACCTTAGAAGCTGACCAGACCAGTGCCTATAGATCTAGTATTAATAGTAGCCCCTAGGAGAAACCGTCATGATTCATGATATTCCAATGAAATTCAAACAATTAATTTCAATGCAAATTATGATACGCCCAGCAAAGAATAATGTCCCCGTCTGGTATCCCGGCTTTCATTATTAATTAAGTTCAGTTCACTGAACAACTCATTCTACCTAAGCTTTTATTTAACTTGCATTTTTGAGCAATGTCGTTCATATTGTGGTTTACTTTCAAACAACAGGCCATGACATCCGATTGAGCAGAAATTTTCATTAAATATTAACAGCCTTTATTGAAAGCATTGAGGGTCTTTTTTAAGAGTTCAGTGTTCCAAATTTATCAAAGAACTTGTTATTACATTTGATTTGAAAGTAATTCAGGTTTAATTACAAGCTTTTGTGGAACAAATCAAATTATTTTACTAAATATCTTGTTTTGTGGAAGAAGTAAAAGAAGTGGGTGGAAAAAGTTTTGGCTTCTATGCCGCAGTGTGGTGACGGCAGTAAGAATACATTTGTCACCACCCCAACTCCTCCTTCGGGTGTCGTAAGAGTCGACTAAGTGATTGAAGTGTCACTGTCCATTATTTGATAAAAGATTGATGATGGGCAGCAGCGTCATCATAGTGGACAGATTACTGCGATCGCCAATACGCTTGCCCAGCGTGGTGATTATGGGTATTTACCTCCTAATGCGTTTATACGCATAGTTAATAGGAGAGGTCTACGTCCAGCAGTGGACTATCATAGGCTGATGATGATGATGATGTATGCTAGGTATAAACCTGTATTACAGAAAGTATCTTCTCCCAGACAGATAATTTTAGCCAAATTATAATTCATTTTTGATTCGTAGGTCCAAAAAATATTAAAAGAAATCATGAATAGTGGGCTTTTAGAATACTTTTAAATAAAACTATTTCCAACTCAGCATGGCCTGACATGCTCTTGGCCGGTTTTTTAATATGTATTTTTGCAGAATTGCAGATTTCTTGTATTAACAGCCACTGAGCTATGTTGCGGGCAGACGGACATGGCGAAACTATAAGGATTCCGTTTTTGCCATTTTGGCTACGGAATCCTAAAAAAATAGCTCATACGCCAACGTCTGACGTGGGGATCAAATCAAACCCACATGCGTGCATATTTAGCGTATTGTTTACACCACTGAACACCGAGTGGCCGAGTTTTAGTTATTTTTTTTAGTTTTGGCCATTTTGGCTACGGAATCCTAAAAAAGTGTAAGCTACGATAGAGGTTTCAGAGGTCAGTGTGTCTCAGCATAGTGCTAGCTCGTGTCAGTGCTGGCCTTCCGATGAGGCCATACATTTATATATCTTTGAGCGTTTCAACCGCCGCTACTTCGGCAGTCACATCATTACCCGATTTCAGTGGGTATCTCATACATTTTTAGATATCTTCATCATCATCATCATCATTTCAGCCATAGGACGTCCATTTGTGGACATAAGCCTCCTCAATAGACTTCCACTTTGGCCGAATGGATGCGACCGAGTCCCCGCAACTCTAACCAGGTTGTCTGACCACCTTGCGGGTGGACGTCCCACGCTGCGTTTGCCAGTACGCGGTCTCCACTCGAGTACCTTCTTGCCCCAACGGCCATCGGTTCTTCGAGAAATGTGCCCTGCCCATTGCCACTTTAGCTTGCTTATCCGATATGCTATGTCGGTAACCATCGTTCGCTTACGGATCTTCTCATTCCTGATCCGGTCTCGCAGAGTGATATCTTGGTAGTTGTCAAATACGTCTAACAAGATATTTAAAAGTTCTAGCATCTCTCACGGGATTCGTGTGATAAGGCTGCCACCGAAGTCACAGCGATTGAAGCGCTCGGAGAAATGCTCACATAATGAACATAAATCCCATAGACTATAGTCCTACGCGCTCAATATTTTTCTGTCACTATGCGGAGGTGAGACGGCAGCACTGTGACCAGGTTCACGTTTTATAAAGTTACATTTTACAATTTCGCTGTTGGCCTCTCTAACGCTCGCACATATTAGCTAGAAAGAGAGGGAATTTTAAATCGTAACTTTATAAAACGTGACCTTGAGGTCCAACAACTTTCAAAATAAATACGCGAATTAAACTTTACACATTTATTTGGATTATTTATTCTTTAAACCATTCCTATAAGAATATTGTTTTCTTTAATGAATAATACAATTAGTTCCAAGTCAATTCCCAGGAAATGAACAAAGTTCTAGCAATTTTCTTTAGTACTAGTAACTTTGCGCCCCTTTTTAGAGCTCAATCTTTAGTTCGGTGACCGTTTTGTAGTCGTAATCCATTATAAAATCGATATACTTTAAAATACAATAGAATTTCGACATTTTAGGTTCAGTATCCCTGAATCTGAATGCTTTTTGGGCTCACGTCTACGTAGCTCCACCTGATGGCAGATTAGTACATTACGACACAAGTGTTTTAAATCGACACGAGTTACCAATTTCGTGTTTGCACGTATCTCGTACGACGTTTTTTAGT